>UXGD01003922.1:0-18750 GCA_900474315.1 Torymus auratus
ACATTGCGCGCTCTCGATACAGTCGCGCGCTCACACATACCTACTACTATTCTCATGCGTACAATATAGATGTATATTCTATTTTCAACAGAAAGTATACATCTATATCAATAAAAAAAAGTTATATACGTATGTACATATATACTTGACTACATGTAACTGATTCCACTGCTTTCTTGTGTTTAATATATATACCCTTGTTTTTATACACATGCCCGGTTGTAAATATTCAGCTAGTTTTCACCTGAATTTTCACCTAATATTCACGTGATCTTCATCAGAGATAAATTATAGCTTTGTTATCGGATTATCCTTTATCCAGCTGAATTTCATGTGATTTTCAGAGAATTTTTCTGCGATTTTCATGGAATTTTTCTGTGAATTTAATGTACATTTCTGGTGATAATCATGTAAATTTTAGGTTCAATTTATATGAAGAGAACGTGATACGTAGGTGAAATTACCTGAACTCCACGTGAAATACAGTGAGTTTTTGGTTAAATTTCCCTGAAGGTATCGGGAAATGTAGGTTAAATAAACCTGTAATTCATGTGAAATTCACAAGAAGATCAACTAAAAAAACCCGTGTAATCCATCAGGTAAAAAGGATAACCCAAAAACCAATTTATAACTGATGTCTGGTGATTTTGGCGTGAATTTCGGGTGAAAATCACGTAAGTTTTAGGTGGAATTCACCTGAAGAGATCACAAAATGTACGTGAAATAAACCTGTAATTTACGTGTAAAATCTAGGAATATTCTCTGCTGAATTTGTAACTTAATGTATTTATTATTTAGCAATTTAACACTGCTTATAAATAAAAAATAACAGTTTGAAGAAACATTTGCATGATTTTTTGCATGAAGTGGCCTTTACGCTTGTTAAAACTCTTGTAATTAAAAAAAAATAGCAATCTGTAAGTAAAATTATACGTAGAATCCGAATCTCTAGTTATTTGGGACCAAAACTCACACATAATTAGTCTGGGCGCTGATGCGTCTGAGTATTTTTTTCGAGGTCCCCTCGGTAACTTGGGTTTTTTTTAATGTTTTTTGGGTCGCTGGATCAGAATTTCGAGGTTACCAGGCCGAAACGTTCTTCAATTATTTATTAATAACATTTTTGTTATAAACAATATAACAAATTTTATGTTTTTGATTTTAAAAAATACCAAGCTATTCTCTGTCATTTAATGAGCAAACGTGGCCCTTATCAACTTTTTAAAAAAAATGTGATTTTTTGAATGTTTGGGAATTTTTTTCTCGGTAACTATGGGTCATGGGAAAAGTTGTTAAGGACCATTTTTGCTCAGTAAATGACAGAGAATAGAAATCAAATAAATAAAAAATATAACATTTGTTATATTGTTTCTAACAAAAATGTTAATAATAAATAATTGAACAACGTTTCGGCCTGGTAACCTCGAAATTCTGATTCAGCGACCCAAAAAACATAAAAAAAAACCCAAGTTTCCGAGGGAACCTGGAAAAAAATACTCAAAGGCCACCAACGTCCGGACTATAATCCGTACTCTCTAAAAATGAATAAGTGAAAAGTCGCTCACTTATTCGCACCATTTATTCATATTTAGAGAGTAACATTATTTATAGACTTTTTATAACTTTGGAATGTATAAAAATGTAGGTCACTATCTCAAATGAAAAATAATAGAAAAATGTCCGTTTGGATATCATATTTTCCAATAGCTCGAAACATCTT
Organism: Torymus auratus; assembly: GCA_900474315.1. Lineage (NCBI taxonomy): Eukaryota > Metazoa > Arthropoda > Insecta > Hymenoptera > Torymidae > Torymus > Torymus auratus. Next base: position 1,721 of record UXGD01003922.1, read on the forward strand.
AAATTTAGCCGAGTTCCGTCGAATTTCTCTACTTTAGAATGGTATTAAATTTAGACGCGTATTAGTTCTAAATTTAAATTCCCACTGTGTTGTAGTATTAATATGTCGTAATTCTTATTTTAGATATTAGCGCGCGCGGCCGCGCGACTGTAAGCGAGACTTTTAAATGTCATAAAGATTAAGGACTAAACAACCAAGAGACAATTGAAATTTATATGTCGGCTGCACTGTAAACTGCGCTATCCAAACTCATATTTACAAAATTCTCATTTAGCTTCCACCTTAAATATTTGACTATATCTCCAAAGCAAACAGACGCTTTTTCGTGGGTGCTCAACATGACGAAAAAAAGAACACCTCCGTTCCAGCCAAATATTTAACGAATCCCATATACACACGCACACCTACTCGTAAATTTGGCATTATAACACAAACGCGCTCGTCAAATATGGCGTATCACAAAGAAGCCGCAAAAAAGTATAACAATAATATTAAACGAGCGCCAGAGGCCCCGAACGTTCCGCATAAGTCGACAGTGCGGAAGAACGACGGTAGAAAGAGGTTACAACTCTACTCTTTATAATTCACCGAAGTATAAAACCGTTGTAAATTCATTGGCAATTAGTTTCCCCAAGTTTCCCCTCTATTACAAAATATTTAAAAAAAATTTAACCTCAAGTATCTTTGTTCGTAATAGTCGGATTTTTTGGCCAACGAACTCGGTTCGAAGATACAAAAAAGCTAACTCTGTGTTAAATTTCAAGACGGTTGCTTGATTTTTACTCCTGTTATCGTCGGAGAAGAATACCGCACTTTTTTTCTAAAATAACTTCTTCTCAAAAACAAGTGAAGATAATCTCTTGAAATTTTAGCTAAATGCTGAGTACAGCATGTTATGTAGTAACATAAGTGTAATAAGTGGTTAAAATTTGAAGTCGTTAAGGACGTTCTCCGAGAAAACGATTTTCTTGTGATTTTCCTGAAACTTGCAGAGAACATTTGGTTTTGTGTCCTTAAGCAAAACCGGTGGTGAAAAAGGAACGCTAGGTATAACTTCAACAATGATCACGATAACAAGATATTTGAATGGATTTTTCTCTGCCATGAATAAGTGAAAGATCTTACAATGAGAAACTGCCTCGATCGTGTTTTATAGGATGAAGGAGGGAGTGTTATTGAATAATTAATTTATTTCGAATACCGCTCACAGTGATTCATTTATTTCTAATGGAATTGATACTTCCTTTAGGATAAATTCGCATTTTAACTAGAAACCGTAAATCTATCATGCCAATTTCGCACTTAAATTTCTTATGAGATTTGTTGGGAACTATATATAATGTTCAATAAGCATGAAATATATGCTACCTTAAACGTGAAATATACATTAACGTGAATAATCACATTCGTAGGCTACTTTTATGACAGTACGTATTAAAGTTTTTATCCAAGTAAATAAATCATCAAGCTATAAAAAGTCATGATTCAATTAATGTTTTAATTTTAGTATTTCAGACTTTGACATTGAAAGCTAAGTTAATTATTCAGTAGCAGTATTTTTTGATTGATACACTAATGTTTGGGTTTGTTGATCTCGCCAAGCCAAAGATTTTAAATACTGACTCAAGCATAATATAATCTGAAACCACATGCTCGCAGTCACGGTATTTATCTAAAGCGAGTGGCGTTCGTAGTTACTTCTAGTGAGTATAAAGGAATCCGATGCTAACGAACAATAATTTATTGTTCCGCTTTTCCGTTATTTTGCCGACGATTCAGAAAATTATTAATATTATACTCCCGGTTTCAGGGCTACAGAATTAAGTATAAGTGTTAGCATTTAAAAAAAAAAACGAGATTTACAAAAAAAAAGAAATGTAAAAAGTTTGAATACCATTGTGAACCGAAATCGCCATTTGGTTCGTCAGAATTGATTCAAATCGTGTATGTATGTGAACTGCGTATAGCAGCCAAGAAATAAAAAATACCAAGCTGCTGAAAGCTAAAAATTGATGGTTGAGAAAATCAAAGCTATTACATATGGATAAAAGTGCGTTACTCAATATGCGAGTCTTTCCTTCTTCCACTCATTGTCGCTTCTTTCAATTGTTGTTAAATACGCAGATCAACACTGCACACTCCACCCATTCGTGGAAATCGGACTGGCGTATTAAGGGACGTACGAGGATCTTCCCTTAAAAAAGTGATGGATGAAATCTGTCATCACAATAAGTCTGTTTTAATTGGTTGTTGCTGGCTCATTTGATTGGTCTACATGGGATAAGTGCCAAAATCGAATATGTTTGAATTTTGAAGATTCAATTATTGAGTTTGAGTATTTAAAACTGAATAATTAAAATAGTCTATAAGAAAAATTTAATTATTTTATTTATCAAACTTACATTATGATCTTATAATTTAAACTAAAACAAACTTTTAAATTGAACCTAACTAACTTGATCATGTTTATAACCTTTACAACAAAACAAAATAAATAATACACGCGAAGCGCGTTGAATTTAGCTAGTATTGTTGAGTATGGAGAAGAGGGAGGGGAGATAAAAGAGAGAGGGGGGAGAAAGAGAGTGGGAGAGAGACAGAAAGAGAGAGGGGGGGAGCAGCGACTAAGCTCAGCCGGGTAGATCAGGAGAGTATGACGGAGGAGGTGGCAAGTCTCTATAGTGCTCACGCTAGGTGTACTACGACTATGGAATCCCAAATATTTCCTCATAGGCTACAGTTTCGATAAACTTAAGGCGCGTTGAAAACGTTGAGCAGCCCGGCCAAGCGACGGCTACGCGCAGTGATTGTCGATTGGAAGGGTCGGCAAACCAAGTTCCTCCGCTCGCGTTCTGTAGAGTGCGAATTAGAAAACTTTCAAACTATCGGTATTCAAGTTTCACGCGACCAATTAAAAATGAACTCTGTCGCACAGCCCAGGTCGCTGTGCCAGGTCGTGTCTGCGGTTTTCGATAGCAACTTTCTCTGTTTAGTTAATTGATATTGTTCTTTGGTAGCAGATAATGCTAGCTAGATCGGATTGAAAAAAGTGGGCGCGATCAAGTTGAGACGTTTTTTTTACAACTATATAATGTAGGAGGATGTGTGCATGTGCGTGTGTGTGTGTGTGTGTGTGAACTAATTCATTTATTTATATGGAGCCGATATAATTCCTTGAAAATAGTAAAATAATTATATTCAGATGTAAATGTTTAAGCTCCTTGGTTGTCCCTTGAAGTAAAGAATCGCGCAGACAAGGTTAAACATGCACGATCAAGAGGCAATCGAAGCACTTGCCATACATAAATGGCCACAAAGGCAACACAGCCAGCATCGGCCCTCTTCGCAAGCCCATAGCAGTGAACCGGAGAGACCGCGGGCTCGAGTTAAAAAGAAGGCTCTCCCCATTAATCTCGCGCAACTAGCGTTTGTGCACTCGGCCGCGTTGACAATTACCGTGCGCTGGAGCATTGATCCGCGCCGTCGAAACGGGACCGAGCGCTGTCGTCTTGACAATCGATATTGGCTTCTCTCTCTCTCTCTCTCTCTCTCTCTCTCTCTCTCTCTCTCTCTCTCTCTCTCTCTCTCTCTCTGTGTCTGTTTACGCGGCAGAGGCGGAGGCCGGTCATTACCGTGTATATACACGTGTACGCCGCGTGTATATAGTGTGAAAACTCGCGCGCCGGCTGCGAATGGCGCCGCAGCGATGGAGGGTTAATTTCGCGACCTGGAGAGTGAAGCGCGCTGTGTCATTTCTTTAATTAGGGGGAGAAGGAGAGTTCGGGGGATGACTGCTGATAATTGGCTTGGCTTTGCTATTGTTTCTGTAGTTGGCACTTTTGTGTAGTTAATTATGTAAAGAAAACAATGTTAATATTGCTCGCGAGAGGTGGGTACAGATTCGTTAGTAATAGCAACAGAAAAGCGGAGTAAGAGCTCTTCTGAATCTCTTGACAAGGACAATTCAATATTAAAAATTGGAAATAATTTCGTAAGGAAGTACCTAGCGAACCTTCTCATTTCCAATGATTTCCTTTCAGAGTCAATTGAAAAATCTATGCAAACTGATGTGATTTATACCGATACGTCGAAAGTCTTCGACAGCAGAGTGAACCACAATCGTCTTATATCTAAACTTTCGAACATTGCAATGCGTGGCAATGTACTGTTCATCATTACTTCCAACCTATAGAGGATAGCTAGCAAGCAGTACGATTTAATAATTGCGTTTCTTAGTCTACTAAGGTAACGTCAGGTGCCTCATGGGGATCTCGTCTGGGTCTTATATTTTTACTAGTTTTTGCGTATTTTTTCAATGATGTGATATCTTGCATGAAGCTTAATACACATTTTAATGTTTGCGGATGAGGTAAAATATACTGCCCTCCGGTCTGATCTTGACTATCTAGGTGGTCGAGAGAAAATGGGCTTCCTCTCAACACTAATAAAGATTGTGTCATTTCCTTTAGCCATGATAACAAATTATCATTTTATACTTTTTTAATGAAAATCCACGTGTGACAATAGAAAACCAACAATTACCTCAGTACAAAAATAAGCAAAGAGTTACATTATTCTAGGCATCTGAATCCAATCAATCTATAGCTAATTCACGTGATGAGAAGTCCAAAATCAACATTATTATAATTTCATTATTTAGTAAATAAACATTGAACGTTTATTTGGATAAACAATTTTGTCAAGCGTTCTGTATATGTAAATACTATATGCTCAGATTTTGTTTCCTCAAAGAGAAAGCTTTGTACTGGTGCAAACAAATTTTTGGAACAAAAACATTTAAAAACATGTTTTAAAGCTTTTGGTGTCTGTGTGTGTGCGTGTGTGTGTGTGTGTGTGTGTCGCACCGCCTCTATTTTGCGTATATACAGCGACGTCCGTCCGGAGAATAATGCCCGCGACATGTATACATAGTTTCAAGAACTTGGTGGGGGGTGAAGAACGAGAGGGAGAGAGAGCAACCTAAATAGCTCATTATAAGTATCTGCACGGCCCTCTTATCGCGATTCGAGAGCGTTTGTCGAGACCACTTTTACGCCCCGCCGTCGTCGTCGCCGCCGTCTCGAAACTGAATTATACGCACGGAAACAAAGGAAGCCGACGATTAGGCATTTTTCTCTTTTTGCAGATGGTTGATGGAAAAGTTATCGTGGGTCCAAGTGAATCTGCAATTCAAAGATTTCCTTGGCTTCCCTCTCTCTCTCTCTCCTCTCTCTCTCTCTCTCTCTCTCTCTCTCTCTCTCACCCACACACACACACACGTACACCCTCTCGACCTATTTATATAATTTTCAAAGCACACACGGGCATGTTCGGCACGTGTACTTTTAATATTTTTTTTTTTTTTTTAATGTTGTGAACGGCAAAGGCGCCGTAAACAGGAGCTTTTTAACGCTCCGTAAAATAATGTTTTAACTTCTGCTTTAACTTTAATTTCGCAGCGATCTAGAGAGAGGGAGAGAAAACTGAAAATATGTTTTCAGTAATTACTTGCTGTCACTCACTCAGCTTTTAATTTCATCTTCGCTTTGATCTAGACGACGCTCGAAAACCTCAGTACAGCCTAACAAGTATCACTTTTTTGAACGTAAAACCAGCTTCACTACTAATTACTTATACCTTTTCTCTTGTATCCTCGACCCTATCATAACTGATATTTTTAGTAAACCGACTGGCAATTCGTTTTTTTTTTTTTTTTCCCACTTATTTGTACGCATTTGTACACGTCGATGTGTACCTGCCGGTGAAACGATCGTCAGGCGATTCACTTTTCTATTTCCAGCCCCCATTTCTGTGTTGCTCAACGCCGACGCCTCGTAATATTGCGGTTAAATATAGAAAATTACTTTGCCTCCGCCGTCGCCGCCTCAAAAAAAGACTCGAGATGTGTCGCCGCGGTTTATTGTCGCGGTCCCAACTAGTTGTTGTCAAAGACCATTTGACGTGTGTAGGTACTATAATATGATACGGTGACTCTGCAGCTAATTCGTTCGATTTAATCTGTAAAGTGATTGACGCCGGTCGAAATGACTTCGAGAAATGATTTCCAATGGTGTGGAACGAAATTAGATATAATGCAGAGCGGCATGTGCCTTGTCATTCTAGTTGTATGTAGGGAAAATTTGTTTTAAGGTGGCTCGTCACAAACCTCCCTAGTCAAATCAGTGCTAAATGAAGAGGTTACCTAAAATATAATAAAACATAGTTACAATGTTATTTATTTATTTAAAATGATAGAGATAGTCAATGTATATTATAAATAAAGTGTATTTAACATGACTGTGATAATCTTTTTCTCAAAATGGCGATATTGGATATTGTTACTACGAACAACTGTTGATAAATTACGGGAATCTTTCTTGTTTCTTAACCGATTTCAGTTTTGAAGGTCTCATTTTGTTCGTTAAGTAATTTCACGGGGACTCGCCTCACGAAAAAGTCAAAATTATTTATAACTCAGAAAGTTATAGCTAATTGTTTATATAAATTCATGCATGAGGTTAAAAGAATATTTTTACATTGGTTATAACTTTCCGAGTTATAAATAATTTTGATTTTTTCAACAATTCTCTTTGAGAAAGCATTTTGCTAAAGCAGTTAGCAGCGGTTTGTTTGTACATATATGATACAATACCAATTAACCGGTTAAATTAACGAAGTTGAAAGTCACCGAATTCTTTCCAAATTTTAAATCTGGTTATCGATGACTTATTTAATAAAAAAATTCTGATTGCGTTACTGAATAGTTATCTATTTTCAAGAATTCTTTAAAATTCAACAAATCAATCCCAGTCACAATAAAAGCAGAAGAGCAGTAAATCACGAGCTTACTTCATCCCTCTTCCAATCACTTCACCCTTTTCTCCCACTTTGACGGCCTCACCCGCACCTCCATATATAGCGAATGCTCTCCCTTCGTTAAACCGCCGTACTGCTATATACACCTATAATACAATCCAGCCGATTTTGCACTAACAATCGCCTCTCTCCCAGCTTCCCCCTCGTTCCGAGAAATCGACTTCCCCTCCAGCTTCACTTGAAGAGGCAGTGAAATTGGAAATTGCGCTCTGGCGCGAGCGCGGAAACTGCCCAATAAAACACTGCTCCCTTCTCTCTCTCTGCCCCCCTCCCCTCTCTCTAGCCCCTATTTTGAGCAGATCGCGTAGGTAGCTATAAAGCCAGTTTCAATTCTGCGTCCCCGTGTTGAAAATACCGATGACACGCGTCTCCCCGCTTATTTATTTATTGAGCTACTCACATAGGGAGAGAGAGAGAGAGAGAGAGAGAGATCATTTCTCTTCCTGTAGCAAACGGAATTCTCGAGAGCGCCTTTCGATTGCTTTGGCGCTGACTTAAGGGGAAAAGAGAGCGTTTTGGATTTTCTTTTTATTGATCAGGGTTGATTGAGAAAGCCTAAAACCTTTGAGAGGAGTAATTTCGTTGAATCTTTAATTTGTGATAAGTTTTACGTGACGGCATTAGTATTGTACGACAGTAATACTTTCATGTTCGAAAAGCCATGGAAAGATGACGTTTTCCGTTTCAGTTCTTACATTTTACATAATATTCATACTTATTTAAAAAATAATGTTACTTTTATTGTTATTATACTGGTTAATAGTTATAAATAACAAAAAACCGCTTTAAAAACGTTTGTACAAAAAGCATAAAAAACTGATTTCCAAGAAATGACTAGGATAAAATTAGGTCATCTATTTTTTACGTCCAAGAACAACTGCAGCGAAATGCCTTTCACAAGATTAGAATTGTGAGATGGCTAAAACAGATTATCTATCAGCTTTTACATTTTTTCGATGGTTTATTTATAGCATCACGCATCTTACAAATATTAAACAATCCGAATCGCTCGCTGATACGATATGAATAACAAGCATTGCATAATTTATCATGATTTTTCCTATTATCATGATATGTCCTATATTTTTTAATCTAATTTAATTTACGCGACGTTATTTTATGCAATTTAAAAAAGGCCATTTTAGTTGAATTGAAAAATATAGACAAATGTCCCATTCTTTGGCCACGTTAATTTGTATTTAAGGAATATTGCTTTATAATGCCCTCATTATAAAGCAACTAAAATGCCACAATGAAATTTCCAAGATAATGTTTTTCAGCTGCCATAAATAAAGCAGAACATAACAATTATTACGTAATTATTTTAAAATGTAAAAAAATAATGAATTCAGATAGAATTATCCGCATTTAGAGCTTGTTTTGTACATGTTAATATAATGCATATATAATAAACTGCAGTATAATTATTATGTTCATTAATAAAAATGACATATTTATAAGAAGAAATAATGGCTAAATTAATTTGTAAAATATAATTATCGAAATGTTCAGGTAGAGTATTGCCGCAAAACGTTTTACCTCAGCATTAAATTCAAACTTTCTACAGCCGCCGGGAAATCGCATCGTAAACATAGCAGCCCTCCAATCACATAAAATCTCGTGAGCAACCGGCCCCGATAAGTCTCAGGAAAGCCTGACAAAACGTCCGTGCATCTGCGAAAAAAAGAAGGGATTCTCCCTTCCTCCCGCAGCAGCTGCACGCCGAAGGGGAGAGAGAGAGAAAAAGGGCAGTCGCGCAGGGAAAATAATATTTCGTGCGTATACATGCGCCCTTATAAATGCGAATTTCCGGAGCGGCGATAAACACGCGCTCACGCTCCGTGATGTATCGGCCAAGTTTACCCGGAGGGATCCATAATTCATCGCAGCAGCAGCGGCGGCAGCCTCCTTCGGATCCGATGAATATATGTATCCCCGGGCCTCTCCCCTCCTTATCGGACTTTCTCTCTCTCCCGCCCCCTGAGTATTTTATTAGCCCCGGTGTCTTTTGCACAAGATGGTAGGGGGCGAGGCGGACAAAGTCCCGGCGAAGGTTACACGCGTCGTTTCGCGAATTCGATAGGGAGGGAGGATGATTTCGTCTCCAGGGAGGCTCCGGGACTTTACGATATCCCCTCCCCCCTGCCCCTCTATCTCCAGGGGGTGGCGAGGGAGAAAACGATTCCCCGTTTGTCGTAAGAGGATATCTGAGGATAGTTGGCTTTCCAGTCGCTGCCTTGGCAATTTTACACGCTTCTGTGTGCGAGAGGTATAAGCCTATGCGGCGGAGATGTGGAAACATTTCTTAGACCGTGTGGCTGCCTTTTCATCAGAATATTGACGAATTTGTATCTTTTCTATTGGAGTTGCTTTTCAGAGCTACCTTTGTTATACTATGTCAAAAGGTATACAGTTCGACAGATATTAAAATTTTTTTAAATTATGGGTTGCTGTGGAGATGACTATATAATGAGTCGCTTCTTATCATTCTAAGTAGTACAACAAAGTATCTCTTTTTATCAATACTAATCAAACATTGTATTGATGTTATTCATTAGATCAATGCTTCTGATGAAAGCATTATTATAATATCGACGGCTGCGGGAGGAACGAAACGCTACCTCGGCTCGTGCGTCGAGAAACCCTCTATCTATAGGGGGCGAGCTCGAAAAAAATCCTCTATCTCAGACGCTAATAATACAAATGAAACATTCATCATGAACCACAAGCTTGCGCTCCCTTGTGAAATTGTACGTCATTGTGCAAAGTTTGAACATTATATTTAAATATCTCGTTCAATGTCATTTTGATTACGTGATTTTGAGAATTTATATCGGTCAGATATTAAACCATTCGAGTACACACTGGCTCCTAACGAGCCATACAAGTTTTTATAGCAATTACTAACCTAACCTCACGGTGCAAAAAAAGACTGCTTAGGGCACGGATAGGCGTGACAGCGGTCTTAGGGCATGCACTGCTATACAATTCTATACGATACTTGTGACCTAAGTAGCACTTTTTTTGTACGGCGTCAAGTTAGGGCCCGAGCACGTATCGTAATGTGCTATTATTGAAATCGAGCTACCAAAGATATTAGATTTTTGTCAAAAAGTGTCTACAAAATGCATTATTAAGACATTAAAGCTCGCCCATGATTTTTTTCGTTATGATGATATAATTGACAATTTAAAAAATATAGCTATTGAAACAGCACATGCACACACGCACGTACATAATTGATAAATGTGTCGGTGAAATTCTGGCGCGAAATTTCACCGACTGACATTTAAATAAATTCTCAAAATTACATCATTGAAATAACATTCGACCAGATATTTATAAATATAATCTTCAATCTGTGTAAACTTTTATAAAGTTTAGCCAACGTTTCGGAAGATATTTAAGAAATTTCATAACTTAGAAAATTAATTGATGCTACTTTTCAAACATGTTCCATCATGAATTGGGAAGTTCGTCAATTTCTCATTGCATACGTTTTCCCAAATTTAAACGAAACTTTTCCCAAACGTCTCCCAAACTCAATTTTTCGTGCGTGGGTTCATTAAAATTTGATTAGTATTATTAGTTATAAACAAATGTCTTTTTTTGCCTAGCGTGCCGAAAGTGCCACTTTTGCTCCCTGCGCCTGAACGCGAAGGTTCCATTTTCGGCCTCGTCAGGCAAAAAAATCGTATACGCACCACGGGAAAAAATAAAGAATGCCTCAGATCGCATGTTTGTCACCCTCGCCTTCGGCTCGGCTAAATTATTTACGTGGGATCTGGGACATTCTTTACTTTTACTCCCTAGGTGCGTAATATACTATTTAAATCGTGGAGGGCTATGACTACAAAATTTGAGAGGATTTTGTAGAAGCTCACTTTGAGATAATGCTTCGCTCAATGCGCGAGCCGCGATAGCATGTTGTTCCCCCCGGTTTTTGGTTAATTAATTAAACAGAAAAGAATATTCAATCAGTGATTGAACTAAAGTTAATCAAATATTTAGATGCACTAGCAAAATCCAAACGCGCTGCGCGCGTATACTATTTTGTTTTTGAGATTGTAAATACATAATTTTTCATTATTATTTCATTTTAATTGGTTTACATGATAGGATAATTAGATAATTTTATCAAAGCATGAAAGATTAGTCTTTTTATTCTAATTTGATTAAATTATTAAGTTTTAATCATTTTTAAATAGTTAAGAATAATAATTTAGATAAGAGAGGTAGCAGAGGTAGGGATTTTTCGCGCCTATTCCTTACAGACCAATCAAAATCAATCTGTAAATGCTTGACAACATTCGGCCATCGGTTTTTAAAGAGAGGATTGTACTTGTACCAATCGATGCCGTTTGCAAAGAAAAGAAACGATAACTGTCACGATATACCTAGACTAATGCGTTCTCCTGTTGTATTCGCAGATGTGCCGTTCCCGCCGTCGGGCATGCTCACCGTGGCCGAGGTGTTCGACCAGCGGACGCTGAGGCCGCGGCCGGACGTGCTTAAGCAGCACTTCATCCTCGAGGGCAGAATCGACGAGGCCGCGGCGCTGCGCATCATCAACGACGGTGCGGCCCTGCTTCGCTCGGAGAAGACGATGATCGATATCGAGGCCCCCGTCACTGGTCAGTATACATATAATATATTCATCAACCTTATCATTGCCATTGGCTTTTCTTTTCTCCCACGAGAATGGTGGCAATATTGAAGGCTGGAATGATACGAGATGCGGGGGGATAGCGTTTTGATGATGTCTCTTCCTTATGTTTGATTGTTTGGAGAAAATTAGGGCGAGATTATTAGAAGGCGGGTTATTGTCGCGCGGTCGAGATTTACTCGTTCATGTGTCGGAGATCTTTGTCGGGAAAAATACCTTGGCTGAGTCGACTATTATCTAGGGGAAAATGTAGGTAATTCACTGTGGTGTTTTTTAAAGAATTTTTTACCATTTTCAACTTTTCAGGCCATCACGAAAAAAACAGTAATGTACAATTTAATAATCCTTAAAACTACTCTATACGTACACGATAGTGAATAATAAAATCAAAATTTTTTAAATTACTCCTTTATTATTATGAAATAAGATGTTTATAGTGTGATTTTAATGATATTATTGGCAATAAAGTTAGATTTTTATAAGTGTTTCTTATTGTACGTAAGGTCGCTGGTATAATTTTACTGAGGATAGTTTGAGAAAAGGGGCAGAGGCGGCGAATACATATATAAAACAATTATTTTTTTAACTAGAATTTATTAACTGGCTTTATAGGCGAGTGACCACCAAGTTCTAACCGCTAAAAAAGGTTTTTCTTAATGTTTTCGTGGTCGCTGAATACGAATCAGAAGTTATTTTTTTCATTAGAGTGGGGAACATTTACAAAAATGATGATTTTGTAAAAAATGCAAACTCCACACTTGGCCAAAAAAAGGGCCAGTTTGCGCCCTAGGTACACTATATACTATTACGTATCTGGTGGTCTGGAACCGGGAACAGATGCATTTTTTATAAATTATGAAGAGTGGAAAGTTGATTTGGATTTACATTGCAACCACATAAATGCATATAAGCGTATGATATTGCATGTGCAATGCATTCAGCGTAAAATGAATAAGAAACAACTTATCATCGTAGAATCTCCTGATACCAATATTTTTATATTATTATTGGCACACTTTCAACATTTTGAAAATAGTCCTAAATTGTGGTTTTTTACAAGAAAAATTTCCATCGAGGAATTATGGATCAACTTTCTTCGGTAAGAGTATTCTACAATAGATTTTGCAATAAAATTATTTGAATCATAAGATATAAAATAGCTTTTCATGAAATTTCAATAATAAATTTCAATAATAATAAAAAAAATTCATTTTTTAAGCTTTTTCAATTACACTTTTTATCTGTGTAATGTACTAGTATGGAAAATTTAATTTTCTATTTTTGAGGTTAACTTACTTTTCGATATATTTTAAAATAGATATAATATATAATGTACAAACTTTAACTTACCTAGTTAACTACTAAACTTAATTAATTAAAGATCTTACATCGTATAACGTAACGTTTGTCACAATTTAGAAAAAAAAAATCTTTAACACTTGCAAGAGAAGAGACAACTTCTACCATCGTACACAAATGCTTATAATCATTCTGTTCCACCAACAAGTGAACAACGAATTCTTTTTCCCTCCCACAACAACCGTTGCAGTTTTCGCGGGCGTGCACTCCTGTAATTAATTAAAGGGACGCCGACAGAATAATGATTAAACGAGCCTAATTAAAAATAAACAAGTCGATTTATGCGAAAATAAAATTCGCTTTCCCCTAACTCCGCAACGCTGTTCCATTGTGGGCAAAAGTTCCGAAACACCACTTTATAAGCGAGCTCGTAGTTAAAACGGAATGAGATCGAATTAAGTTTCGCTCGCGTTTCTTTTTATCACACAGTACACAAGTCTTCTAACGTTTGATGGGAATATACAGCAGCCGTCGATGATAATTTGAATTGTGATCAAAGGTGTTTCAGTCGGTTCCGTCTGAAGAGTGTATTCCTTTGTGTGTCTGTTGCAGTTTGCGGGGACATTCATGGCCAGTTCTACGACTTAATGAAATTGTTCGAGGTAGGTGGACCACCCTCGTCCACGAAATACCTCTTTCTGGGAGATTACGTCGATAGAGGCTACTTCAGTATCGAGGTCAGTATACTCATTGTTTTTTTCTCTCTTCATTTTCATTTTCTCCTTCTCATCCCCGATTGTGGAATACCGTAAATGAAACAGTATACCCCTCGGGGAAACTGACTTCAATATTTGCCTAATAAATAGCTAGTTCTAGTGAGTTATAGCCAAAAAATAGCCACTTTTCTTGGATATTTCTATCTATCAATGAATCGATTTTTCCAACATTATTCAACCATTTAATAGACTAGCTACATTCAACGCGCCTCGCGCGTATTATTTATCTATTGATTTTTTGTTTTTGAGATTATAAACATGATCAAGTTAGTTTCAATTTAAAAGTTTAAGTTTCAATTCTACGATAGTAACTTAAGTTTGGTAAATAAAATAATGAAATTTTTATTATACTATTTTAATTGTTCAGCAGTTTTGAATACTTAAACTCAAGAATTTAATCTTGAAAATTCAAACATATTATATTTTGACGCCTATACTATACATACTAATCAAATGAGTCTACAACAACTAATAAAAACGGTCTTATTGTGATGACATATTTCATCCATCATTTTTTAAGAGCCCTTTAACGCGAGCGCGCTACGCGCGCCGTCAACACTAACCAGTCTTACCTTTACTTACTGTATAGCCGTAGTGTATTAGCCAATAACATTTTTTGACAACGCTCTGAAGTTGGCTCTGAGCTTTAATTCGATAATAAATAACTATCCCTCTTTTATAATTGTAGATATAATAGGAATAATAGGAAAAATAGGATAATATAGGATTGAAAATAGAAAGACTTTCACCACACGGCGCGTAAAGTGCGTTCTGTACGTCCTGCGGGCGAAAAACAACCTACGCATTTTACGCTCCTCGTGGAGAAAATTAATATATGCGATATGAGACATTCTTTACTTTTACTCTCTAGGTGCATAATCTAGTGTTTTTAAAGATTTACACAAGCTTGTTCTTAACTATTTTAAAGGTATTAAAATTGGAGACAGAAAGAAACAGTTGATCCGTTTTTTTAGTTAGGAAGCGGCTAGTAGAAGACTTGTTCTTATGAAGAGGAGTGAGAGACAGAATCTAATAGAAAAATCTGGATTTCAGAGGAGTGCTGTAAATGGTTTTTTAGCCTGTGTTCATTGTTTACATTTTTGTCATCTATATATTACAATTGAATGCTCTTAAATGTAACATCAAGTTTATGAGTAAATTTAAAATGAATATTTTGAGGTTATAGCATTCTATTTCCAATCTATTAAATGGGCGAATAATAGGAAAAAAAGCATTTCAATATGGCCATTAACTATAGCCATTTATTCTAGCTATTTACTGGCTTTCTGCGTATTTCGTACTTAATAGACAAATATCTACCAGGGACCGACAGTTTTCTGTCAGTTGTTGTATGACTTTATCGACAAATTGTGTCTTGTCGCAACAGCGTTCAGCTGTCATAAAAACTCGCTATTTGTGCCCCTTTTAGTGCGTATTGTACCTGTGGGCATTGAAATTGTGCCATCCAAATACACTCTTCCTCCTGAGGGGTAACCACGAGTGTCGGCATCTTACAGAATACTTCACATTTAAGCAAGAATGTAAGTTTGACAGAGTCGCCGCTCTCGATGAGCTTTGCGATTAATTCTCGTTGTTGTTTGTGTTATTTCAGGTAAAATTAAATACTCAGAGAGAGTTTATGACGCGTGCATGGACGCCTTCGACTGTTTGCCGCTCGCAGCTCTCATGAATCAGCAGTTCCTCTGTGTGCACGGTGGCCTTTCGCCGGAAATTCACAATTTAGAAGACATACGCAAGGTGAGCTTTTTATCGTTAGAAAACATGAAGAAAGTCATTTACTTCATCGGCTGATTATATTTTTAATGATAAATTCGCGAATAGACGTCGAACTTACCTACCGTTTTACGCTAATTATACGTGTTACAAACTTTCTCTTTCACTATTATTCCTGAATTTTCGTATATCAACTGCGAAAATTTACTTGAAATGATTAAAAAATGATACCAACAAACCTTTGAAGAAAAAATTAAATTTCGACACTTTGACAGGCATATAATTATTTAGCGTCCTCCGAAACTGATATATTCATATCTATACCGGAAATGCTAATTTTTCAAACTTATTTACGTGTTACAAGTGAAACCATTATTGTTATTATACTCGCGATGTGTACTATTATTTAAATTTTTATATAAATGAAAAATTAATAATTAGAATTAAACGAATAACTTCCGGTAAAGATATTTACATTATCGTGGTAGAAAATTAAGCATATTTTATAGCTAACGTGTTAATTAAATGGAAGCCTTTTTAGCTAAAATCATCATACAAAAGTAATATAATTTATCTAAAAGTTTTATTCTTACTTAAAATAGCCATTATTTTATGAAGTGTAAATACGATAATTTATTTCGGATTGGCACATAATTATAAAATAACAAGCAATGTGCGTTTTAACCAGAAAGTTAACTAAAAAATAACTAGCTTATGATTAACATTTCTACCAGCTTGAAAATAACCATCTTCAAGTTTTTTTCTACTCTATATTCGTAGAACGTACTTAAACTCGTGCAACTGAAATGTATTATTAAAAGAAAAAAAAAAAAAAAAAAATTTGATGGACACTGAGAAATCATTTCCGTTATGTCTATAGCTCGACAGGTTCAAAGAACCGCCGGCTTTCGGGCCCATGTGCGATCTTCTTTGGTCAGATCCCCTCGAAGACTTCGGTAACGAGAAGAACGCCGAACACTTTTCTCACAACAGCGTGCGAGGTTGCTCGTACTTTTACAGGTGAGTCCATCACGTTATACACGGGTTTCTGAAAAACAAAAAAGCAAATTAACGAAGCCTATATTTTTACTTGGAAACTAGCCAATTAAAGGTGTTGAACATTTTGGTTTTTTCTTCTCTCTAGAAAATACTTACATTTAGACAATCTGCTAGAGTGCACTTTCTCGCAATTCAGAACACGCGTATATGGGCAATTTCACAGAACTTTTAACTTTTGATATTATTATAATAAAAAAAAAGTAGAAGCACAGTAATATAACTTTGTATACGTATTTGTATATCTTTCGTAAAACAACAATTCATCACTGATAATTTTTTATGATGGGCCGTAGAGGTTATAGGGTCAATAATAAAATGATTAATAAAATAATTTAAATAAAGGCATATCTTTTATGTAATTAATATAAAAATATTTACATTCAATGTATAATACACATATATTGTGTATTCTATACGCGTATATGGGCATATCTCTGGAACTTTTGACTTTTCAAATTAACTTTTTTTTCAATTTTTTTGCTGCTGTTAGTTTAACGTGCGAAGCACATAAATGAGACATGATGTATCATCTCAAATTTTCGAATAGAAAACTAGGCCTGTATTCCATATTAGTGTGCCACCCACGTTAAATTCAGAAAATGCAAAAAAGTGCCAAAATA
>UXGD01003923.1:0-18742 GCA_900474315.1 Torymus auratus
GTAATTTTGATGAGAATACGAGTATGTCCCTCGTTTACTATAAAGAATAGTAATTTTTAGTACAAAATTTTTCTCCGCGAAGGGATAATCCAAAATCCGATAAAACGAAAGCCAAATCGATCTTACCCTCCTTGACATTAGCGGTGGGCTGGAGCCTGCCGGCCTTGAGCTGCTGTGTAGCCAGACTAAGGCCCGCGCTCAGCCACTGCAGCGCCCTGACCAGCAGGATCACCTGCTCTGCCCTGCGTCTTGTCGCCGCGGTACTCGCCGGCGGCTGTTGCGGCTGTTGTTGCTGTTGCTGTTGCTCGGTATTGCCCCCAGTACCGCCTCCTCCACCTCCGCC
This sequence comes from Torymus auratus, assembly GCA_900474315.1. Taxonomy (NCBI): domain Eukaryota; kingdom Metazoa; phylum Arthropoda; class Insecta; order Hymenoptera; family Torymidae; genus Torymus; species Torymus auratus. The sequence goes on from UXGD01003923.1 coordinate 344, forward strand.
ACCACCTCCACTTCCTGTACTGGCTAACGAGACCGCAGCGAGGGGCGCGGCCCTCGACCTCGCCACCTCGCAGACGCACTCGCACAGCGCGAGGACAAAGTTGAGTTTGGCCAGAATCTCGTTATGCTCGCGCTCAAGAAGCGTCTCCTCGGGAAGCTCCGGGGCGATGAAGGTGAGCGGGCGCTCGTCGCTCGCCACGCTGCACAGCTCCGGGAAGAGGTTTTGAAAGCTGCCCACCTCTGCGTTTGCGAGAAATTCTTCTTTTTTTGTTAGTGCGCGCGTTGGACAGTGAGAGACAGATTGACACACGCGTATGCGCGCGCGTGTCGTGGTGCAGAGACACACACGGAGATAGAGAGAGGAGATGCGCACACACGTAGAGAAGAAGAGAGAAAAAGCTTTGGTCAGTGCGCGTCAGGTGCTATTCAGTCAAGTTGGGGGATGTCTATGTACACCCGGTTAAAGAGGTCTAATAAAAACTAAAAAAAATTGCAGATCCGGGTGCATAAACCTCGTAGGTTATTAGGTTTCATCACTTTTTTTATCCGGTTTTATCAGACATTTTCAACCGGGTGAGTATCTGTATGTGTACATGTGATATGTCCGTGGTCTGTTTGTATATTATATCGTGTTGTACAAATTTTAAAAGCTACTGCTATAGTCAATTGTTATTTATGTTTACTGCAGAAGTGTTGTGGTAAAGTAATTATAGGTAGTTATGTGAGTAATCTGTGTACATGTCATCGTAATGTTACTTTCTTTCAAATTATAGGTAATAAGCTTTGTTAGTACAGATGAAGCTACAGGAAATCACACATTGTAAGGCACATACAAATTATTATATTAGTGAAGCTTTTCTTACTCAAAAGGTTGGTGAAAAATTTAAGCGCTAAATCTACTTTGAAAAAGTTTAAAAGCACGATAATTTATATATTTTTGACTCCAAAATACATTGGCCAATGATTTATTACTAAAGAATTAAGCTAAATTATTTAATAAATTTACTACCAATCGGAGTTACAACTATAAGTTCATTGCGTGAAAGGACTATCTTGTCCTGACTACATTATTTCGATCTGAAGCAATATTGAACTCCCCTAAAGCCCCTCTGAAGCAACAAGTTGAGTACAAACAAAGCCGACACCACTCAGTGCCTCCAATTACCCAAACAGAATAAAAATAAGAAAAGAAAAATTTGGCTTCTCACCAGAAATTTCGGGTAGAGTGACGGCTCTCGTGCCGAAAGGTATGATGGGCGACTGCCTCATTGTGTTGTTGTTGTCCTGGAGATTCTTGGTAGTGGGCGAGCTGAGTACCGCCAGCGGGCCGGTGAGCATCGGCGACGAGGCACTGCTGGCAACGTTCGAGCGTCGCAAAGGCGACGTACCACTCGAGGGTGTATACTGCTGCTGTTGCTGCTGCTGTTGCTGCTGCTGTTGCTGTTGGTGATAATGATGGTGCCTCGCTACTGGACTCACCTGCCACGTGTTTGGCGGCGGTGGAGTTTCGCTCAACCTACGTGATATTCGGGACGCGTAAGAGCGAACGGTGCGACGCAGTTTTTGTAAAATACTTCAATACGGGGGGAGAAAAGCGTGTGATAGCGAATTAGTATTGATGCCTTGTATGTGATGTTCGTTATATATTATGTATGATTGTATGTGCTAATGTTATTGTTTTTGTGTGATTAAATGCACAACAGTGACGAAAAGCGCGCTGGCTGACGGGGCTTTTTGCAAATAGAACTATAGAACAATTTTAAAGAATACGAAAACAGCCAGCGCGCTCGAAAACAACAAAAGCAGCATTGAGGGTTTACAGACAGGTATACAACGACGAAACTCACCTTCTGTTGGGCGGCGTGCCGATGACAAACTGTACGCTCGGCGGGCTCAGCGAGCCAATGTCCACGTGATTCCTGTGAGAGTCGCTGCTGCGCCTCATAGTAATCGGCTGTGAACGGGGCACGCTGGTGCCGCTGTTACCGCCGAGGTTCAACGGCTTGTTCAAGGGCGAGTGCGAGACCACCATTCCCGAGATAAGGTTACTGCGCTGCGATGGCACGGGTATCGGCTCGGAGATCGGCAAGTAGCACGGCCTGGGCGGACTCGCTGCCGCGGATTCCCGACTGTTCTGCTTTGCGTAGAACCTGTCGTCAAATGCGCGTACGTACACGTTAATAAACGCCGTATATATGTGTTTTCGGGTGCGCGCGAGTCATTGCAATACATACAGCTAGTCTAAATATAAGTCGAACCGAAAATAGGACCATTCGCAAAGTTGACGTTTTATACGTTTCAAGAAGATATTAGCTTGTGTCTATTGGATAAGTTTTTTTTGTGGTAAAATTTGTATAGTGCATAGTTTGGTGAAAATTGTTGTATAGTTGTTCTATGTCAATTAGTGACTCATTAATGCTTTAAAAAAACAACGAATGATAAAACGTCAGATTTTCGGTGCGAAACATGTAAAGCAAGTGAGACAGACGAATTTCACTCACTTTACTTGTTGCGGATTTGGATTATTATCTGTATCGCTACTGAGATCGCTGGGTACGAGTACAAAATCGTCCTCTGGACTGGAGCAGGGACTGTTGTTTTCTGGACCAGACCTAGTGTTGGAGGGTGCACTTTCAGGAATTGATAGGATAGCTGGAGATACGGGTCTGTCCACTGGAACTGGACTCTCGGCATCTCTCGGACCTTGCAGGAACGGGTGACTGAAGAATTCGTCGAATGGCATTCTGTCTCTGGCGTTGCGCCTCAAAAGTCCCATGAGAAGATTGGATAATTCTGGAGACGTTCCCGGCGGAATTCTTCGAAAGAATAAATATGTATGATAAACAGTGTCGTGAAAAGTTATAATGAATGAACTGTTTAAATAAGTACTCACTTTGGTCCTAAATTAGCGTTCTTTTCGTAAAACATTTTCAAGGCTTGAGGTGTGTGTGCTTGGAATGGAGCTTTCCCAGTGAGACATTGAAAAACTATGGTTCCTAAAGACCAGAGATCAGCTTTGGCATCATACTGTAAAGACATTATGACCTCTGGTGCCATATACATAGGAGAACCACAGAGAGTTGCTGCCATTACGCCATCTTGCAGAAATCGTGCAAAACCAAAGTCCGCTAAAAATAACAAAACTCGTTATAAACGTTCATGTTCTTAGATATATCTAGATTGGTTTAAATAATGCATACCAATTTTGAGGGTTATTTGATGTGGTTGAGGGCACAGTTTTCCACAATTATGACTGAGTAAAATATTTTGTGGTTTCAGGTCTCTGTGTACAACACCTTTGGCATATAGTGCTTTCATTGCACCAGCCAGCTGCTTTAGAAATACTCTGATGGTATCTTCGGACAGCGTTCCTTTTGCTAATTAAAAAAAAAATTACATAAATTAACCAAATTTTTCTTTTGAATGTTACTTTTATAAATAAATATATCAATACATAAAAAATAATGTAGATATATAATGAATACTCTATAATGTATTACAGTTTTACATTGTAATTTAATATAGAAAGTTGTAACTAACCCGCTAGATAATCCGCAAGATCACCACCATTGCAGTATTCCATAACGAGGAAGACATTATGATTAGACTCCTGAAATAAAAGAGTTTCAATTACATCACTTGTGTGATTAAGTGGTAAATAATTGCAATTTTTGTCCACTGACCTTACAATCCAACAGTGCCACGACATTATCATGATGCAATTCTGTTAGCTCCTAAATGTTAAAACAATTATGTCAATGAATACTTTATATAAATTTATCAATATTTGTTATATATAGTTTAGATATCTAAATACAATAAACTTTCAATAACTTTGTTCTCACCTTTAAGATCTTGATTTCCTTTCCAAGTAAATTTTGTGATTTGGCTAAACTCTTCTTAGTTATACTTTTGATAGCGACAACAAAATTGGATTTCTGTAAAATAAAACCACAAAATGAGATTATTCAAATCCAAACGATTACTAAAAGTATACAATGTTATATTGATTTTATTGTTTTTTATTTTAATAATAGTTATATAAAGCTATTATTTGTTATCACATTATTATATTCTTTTTATAGGAAAAAAAAACATTGTTTATATGAGCACGCATAAAGTACTCAGTTCATTGCACTTTTTACAAAAGAATTATTTTTTTTATTATTATCATAATTAATACTATTAAATATTTTTCACCCTTTGAAATTTGTTTAGAATTTAAAACTCCAATAACAATAAATATTTAAAATCAGATATGTTCCATTTAACATTATAGTCTTAATTTCAACATCCAGCAAATACAGCCCACTGTGCTGTCTGTATATCAATGTCGAAAGACATTGAAATCCAGACCTCATCGACAGAGCCCACATATTGATGCCACACAAAAACATCCAAAAATATCCAGCCCACCCATGAGACAGAAGACAAAACGGAAAGGCATGAAACTTACTTTGCGATGCCTGCCCTTGAAGACGACGGCGAAGGCGCCGTGGCCGATGAGGTCGTTCGCGTTGTACTCGTAGTCGCCGACGATCTCCATGTTGCTCCGCTTTTCCCTCGCTGTTGTCATATAGCTACCTTTCTCTCCCACTCTCGTTCCCTCGCACGCGCACGTCCAGCTCAAGAACGCTGGTCTGGCCGCCTCCTACAGCTCGTCGTTGTCTTGGCGCGACGGTGCACCATTATATTATCCGCCTTCACCCGAATCGATTATTCACCTCAGCGATGACCTCAGCTCCGCGTTGCAGCATCGGTGGCGACGGGGACGACGGCAAGTTTATTATGTGCGAGCGCGGACAGCAGCAGCAGCAATAGCAGCAGCGGCGCGGGGGGATCGATAATGACGACTGTGCGAGCGAGACGACGCGAGAGCGCTTAACACTGTTTCACTCTCTCTTGCTCATTTATCCCACTTTACAAACTACGATTAAACTGCGCCGTAGTTTCTTACGGAGACGCCACGCCGGGACTGTCCGCATAGCCGGACTCAATCGTGCGTTCCTCGGAGATGAGATAGAAACACAGTTTACACTCACGGCGTGTGTTATCTCACGGGATGGGACACGACACACGACGCACCGAACGAGACTGCGAGAGATCGACCATCGCCTCGACGCGCGCGCACGCTTGTGTTTGTGTGCAGAGAAAGAGGTGGGGATGGGTGAGGTGAGGACCGACTCGGAGGAGTCGCGACGCAAAGGCAGAAGGCAGGAGATACAGCGTAGAACGCGGGTGTCGCTTGCATTCGGGGCCTTATTACGGACATGCGGAAAACTGGGTCCCACGAGAGCGTATCTTGAGCTCGGAGCCTTTGAATATTCATGAGATCGACGTGTTGCTGCCAGGCGTGGAATTAAAAATCATCAGGCAGCGGTATAGATACACACGTGTTCTAGATTCTCTTCAAGCGATGAGAACATATTGTAGAACGTTTTGAAAAATTACATGATACATTTAATATTATACATATTATAAATAAATTTATTGCAATTTACTTTATATGTTTCAATAGAAAGTAGAATAAATAAATTTTATTTTAAAAGCTATTAAGGAACATCTATAACTGCAGGAAAGCAATAAATGTTAAAGAATTAAACAATTCAATTTGTTTAATTGTCCAAAATGTATTTAAATTAGTTATTATAGATAGAAAAGCTTTAAATACTCTTTGGAAATTTTCATTCATTCCTTATTAAACAATAAAAAAACAAAATAATATTAGTTTCCTAAAGTGATTCTATTATATAGAAGAGAACTATCGTAATTTGCTGTTTTATCAATATAGCTGCACGTAATAAAATAAACATTAAATTGTAAATGCAAATTACGGCATTCACTAATGCCGAGTGAAACGAGTGGAAAAACACTGTGGACGCATGTGCGGCTACCTAATCGCGTTATTCGCAGTTGAAAATGTTAATCCACGGAGCCTTGACTCTCCTAATCCGCCGCTGACCACTCAGAGAAAGCATTGCTGTGTCTGCAAAGCACAGAGCAACAGAGCGAGACAACTCCATACGAGCGCGCCTGAGACAGACAAGGGTGGACAAAAAACAGAGAGAGAGACGAAACGTGGGTCAGCGAGCGTGCGCGCCATGCATCAGCTGAGTGTGCAAGGGGCCAAGGGGGATTTAACTCGAGTGCATGTGCGTATGTGTGCAAATATCTGTCTTTGTGCATGTGTATACGTGTGTATATAATACAAAGCGATTCTCTCGGTCTCGGCATCTTGGGCTAGGGAGACTTTTGTATATGTAAGAACGCGCACACACGTGCGTACATATCCGATGATATACTTACACGAGAAAAATCTACACCGCGTGAGAAGACAACAGCGAAGAGATATTATTTTCAAAGGTCGAAGCGATCACTGAGGGATTTCCGTTGCTGTCCCATTTTTAATTGCGGCAATTTTTTTCTCGCTCAGTCACCTATATATACACATTATTAATATGTGCGGTCACACGGGATTTAATATTGAATGACACGAGAGGAAAGGCGTTGCTTGGAGACCGGAGCACACAATTATATATACGCGCCTGGAATACTAATTTTAGATATTTTTCTCTCTAACTCGAGGAGATGTATTGATTACCATTACATTTTTTATCGTTCGTGGTTTTTGCAAACGCTATTACTACATTGAGAAAATAGTTTATTTCTCTCTTGTAGGTTGATATGTCATATGTATAATTATTTATATGTATACTTCACATAATTCAGTCCATTGTTTGAAAACACAATTTTTCATTTTGCTCCGAAATGTATTTTGGAGTTATTATTGATAATTACAATGCAAAAAGTAGAATATTATCACCAAAAGTTAAAAAAAATAAAATTATACAATTGATTTTGCAATTATAATAAATTTTGTTACCATGCAATGCTTTTTAATAGTATAAGGCATTTAAATCTGGCGCTTTAGTTTACGCCATCTTTCACCTGCTGTTTGAAACAGCTGTTCAACAATGCAGGTTAGCCGATGTTGGTTGATCTTGATGCTCAGTTGCCCTATCCTGTTGTCCATTCAGCACATGATGGTATACAGTGTCTGTGAGCACGCGGTAATGTGAGATTTTCTGGTATTTATACATTATTTTATAAAAATAATTAATTTCTTTGTACGTATTCGTATATAGTTCTGAGTGTATTGTTTTTAAACACATTTTGTGGTTGACGAAACGAATGAAAGAAGCTTTTTAATTTGGTTAAGTGGTATGTAAGTCATTCTTGTTCATTGTTTACAAATTTTCAAAGTTATTGATTAAGCTTTTCTCAAAAATAATTCAATTTTATTCCTGATTTTAGTTATACTTAGTATAACAGCAAGGTATTATTTCTAAACAAAATGGAAGTGTAAGTAACTCAACAAAAATATTCATTATTTTATTCTTATAGTAAAAAGATGAAAAAAAATTAATCATTATTCTTTTTACAGTTTGAAGGACTGCTCAGCTTATCTAAGTAACTATGAGGTATTGGATATTTTACAAAGTATAAAATCAAACCAGAAACATAAAGGACAAAATCAATTAGCAACGATAACATACCAAACAATTAAATATCTAGAAGAAACACCTTGTAAAAAGCAATCCGCAGAAAAGATTAATGCATTTTTAAAAGCATTAGAACCTTATAAACTTACAAAATGTGAGAAACTGACACTACTGAATCAGTGTCCAAAAACTGCTCTTGAAATACAATTGGTAAGAGTTCAAACACAATTTTAGTTTAAAAAAATGTATTTATTAAATATTAAATACTTTATATCTATTTATTCAATGAAATAAATCTCAATGTTATTTTTCAGATAATCGAGGACAGTGAAGATCGATTATCCGAAACCGAGGTTGAATCGTTACTTCTAGTCATATCAGAACATTTGGATGAGGGAGAACAAAGTGCTCAATAAGGACGCTGCTTTTAAAAAAAATGTTTTTGATCTCATTTTTATATACATTCATTGTAATAAACATCCATCAGTATAATATAGGTTTTAAATAGACTTGTGCAAACATGATTTTCATCAGACAATTATCTTTTTTGATCACCAAGATCATCTATCGAATCCTCATCAATCTAAAATAAAATATTGTATTTATAGATCATTGTTTAATTTAAAAATAAAAGTTAATATTTTTATTAGAAATACCTGAGGCCATTTTTCTGGAATCACATCAAATAAATCATCCTTCACATCACCTTGTATCACAATCTCATCTTCTCCCGTGACACTTGATCCACACGCAAATTTACTACCAAAAAACTTTGCTGCTACTTTCAAGTCAATATCTAATAAAACAAGTCAGATGTTATTACTAATGTAATAAAGAAAAAATGATTTAACTGCTCAAATTGCATGTTTTAATTTGTGAAAGAAAGCTTACCAAATGTACTAAGTCCTGTGACAACTGTAACCGATTTTTTCTTTCCTCTTGGTGCTCTGGAAACTGTAACTAACTTTTGTACTTCTTCTTTCTTTTTTGTTTTCAGCATGCCCTTTCCTCCTCGTTTCTGTCGCTTCTTTTCATCTTCACCTCCACCAGCTTCTGCATTAGCATCATCGACTGCCAATTTTCAAAAAATGCACATTAGACATTCTCCATGACAAAAATTAATTAAACGTTTTAAAAGTATTGTTTGCTTACCTAGTTTAACCTTTTCAAATTCTGAAGGCAAATTTTTTTCTAACCACTCTTTGCATTTTGGGTAATCTGGATAATATTCACAGTACTAGAAATATAAAATATTGATTACTTATGATCAAATTATAACAAATATTATAGAATAACAAAGTCTGTTTTCAAATAAATTTTTTTTTTTTATAAAGAAAAATCTAATAAATTAAACTGACCTCAATTGGAAGAGAGCAGTTTCCGCAATATTGAACCTTAATCGGATAAACAACATTTGGATTAGGTCCTGTTGGAAGTTCAGGTTGTTTTTCTTCTTCAGCTGACATTCTTCCAAAATCTAACCTTTACTGCTCCCAAATAATTTAAAAGCTGTGTAATCAATAATGATATTAATACAAAATCAAAATAAATTTTCCTTACAAATACAATAAAAATTTATAATAATATAATTAATTAGTTTAGAATTAAATTGTATATTCTAAAAGACATACTCACTAATTTTTTATTGAACTTTCAGGTTAGGGGCCAGAATATATACCCCTCCCGGCAGTATCGAAAACTTTGCTCAAAGTCCGCTTGTGGCGCCTATTTTTGTGCACGAAACATGAACAAATTGAAATTATTTATTTTTATAAAAAATAATTCGATTGACGCACTATCTAATTAGTAATTTTATACTTAATATTTCCTGAATCACGCAATTTTTCATCGACTAATCAATGTATTATAAGTCATTTATATCGATGTTAATTATCATCTAATTGAATGTTAATTAAAAACTTTTTAATAGATTCCAATGGCGTGTTAGTTTTGACTTGTGTTGAAAACTTCATTATATAATGAGATTTTACAAAACTTTTTTCTAAATTATACTTAACAGCTTGAAGTAAAAATGATGAAATAGGTATTTATTTTTCTGAAAAATGTGATGACGAGAAATAAATACAAAAAAGATTTTGGATTGGAAAAAAAATATTTTTACACGGCGGCCATTCTCTCATAAACAAAACTCGAGTATTATTTTTCTTCTCCAGTACAAACGAGATAGATAATTTTTAATCGATTATTCTTGTTAGTATAAATTACAATCGATTTTCTGACACACACACACTCAAAAATCATATAATTACAAAAAAATCCTAAAACCAACGAATATATTATTTGATGCTAAAAACTATACATATTTTCGCAAGCACATCCCGCAGTGAAGTTGAGTAACACTTTACTTCAAACAAGCACGAAACGAAACAATAGCATAAGTATTACATATCGGAGCTAGGGGGGACTCGCGGGCCTCGTGCTCCGATGCTCCGAAAAAGTTTAAAGGGTACCGCTATTACGGCGCATGCGCGTGTCGCGCCTCCCGTTCAGCCACCAATCTCCTTCTCAATCGCGCTATCGTCCATGCCAACGGAATACGGAAAGTCTGCGGGCACGTGGTCCGACTCTCGTCGCGGCCTCCCTCTTCTCTCTTTCTTACTCTCTACATACATAGCACATACAGCTACTGTGTGCGCGCGCCAGCAGCAGCGCAGAGCCAGCGGGGACATCGCCAGGGAACGACGAAAAGCCGAGAGAGCGTGCGTCCGGTATATAGACACAGAGCAAGCGAGGCCGAGAGAGAACGACGTCGAAAGACGTGAGAGAGAGAGAGAGAGAGCTCGGCCACCGGCAGCAAAAGCAGTATCAAGGGTGAACAGTGTAAAGTGAGGACGACCGCGAGAGGAAAATTCGGTTTTCTCTTTATCTCTGCCGACAGTCGCCGAGAGCGCGCAGTAGTAGTCGGTGTGACCGCGTGTGTGCGCGCGCGGAGGATCAATCGCTCGGGGAGGAAATAGCGAGATTGGGAGTTGACAGAGAAAAGAGTGAAAGGGAGAGAGGAAAGGAAAAAACGTGGACGGCAAGGTGCAGAGAAGAAAGGCAGAGCAGCAGCCGCGCGAGTGCGTCTTGGTCGCCGTTGGGAGCTTGAGAAACAAAAGCAGGAGCCGGCATGGCACTGGGCTCGCAGGTCGAGGCTCCGCAGGGCGAGACGGCCGAGCTGATAATACCGCCGGCGCGCGTCAACGGCGGCAGGCCCGCCGACCCCGTCGAACCCGGTAAGTCCTCCCTCCACACATCTTTATCTTTCATCATCCCCCTTCCAACCGCTCTCTCTCTCTCTCACCCCCCATTGCTCAATCGTAACCTACAATAGTCATCGCGCGCTATAGCTCGAAAAGCTCTGTTATGTCATAACCGAGAGGCGGCACACTCGCATGTCGTATATCTCGTACGTGCCGCTAACTCTCGTACCCTAATACACTCGAGCAAAGCGTAGCTAGACGAGGTTAAGGGTCCAAAAGCCGCCGTGGTTACGTAACGCGCGCTTTGAAAAAGTCGATAAAGCGCGCGCGCAGCATCGCCGCCGCCTCCGCCACCGTGTGCAGAGCCGGCAAGCACGCGCTCCTGTATAACCCCTTACGAGTAGGTATATATAGCCAAGGTCCGCCGGAAACCGGGGTGGAGACAATGCACCTGCGGCCGACGAAGCGCGGGTGATGGCATCTCCGTCGGCGCCGGGGGGGCTCTCCCGCTCGCGCGCCCCGGTTATGTAACGCGAGTGCCAGTACTAGCAAGCGTGTATTATATACGCTCGCTACATAGAGTCCGCCGAGAGAGAGAGAGAGGGTCATGTGAGTGAACGCTCCCGCCGCGCAACGATGATGGGAAGCGTCCCGCGAGCAGAAGACGCCGAGCAGCCGACGTCCGGCTTCATCATTTTGCGCGACGAACTTTTTTTGCTCCAAAGTACATAGTCCCTTGCGCTGAATTTTCAGCTGTTAAAAATCGTTTACGAAATGGTCCTGCGTTGAGATTATGATGATGTATATAGCACTGGTTTAGTAAGCGGAGCAGGTTTCGAACGAAATGCGACTGGCCCTTATTGCATCATCCTTATATCAACGACGGAGCAATGCACTCTTTGAGACATAAACGCATCTTGCCGATGTATATAAGGTGTCGCGTATTAATTTTGCCCTCGCGCGCTGTGCGATGATTGAAAGAATGAGAGCCACGTGCTCGTTTTTTCCGGCCCGCGCGTTGGAATCCTTACGTTTCGTATGTGCGCGCGGGTTTGGCGTAATGCTATTTAAGTTGCGCCAGAGACGAGAGAGGGAATCCTATTCGTACAAAACGGTTTGTTCATCCCGCGAAAGGGGGATATTATTTTTAGTATATACCTAGCCTTACTTTGATAAAAGAAAGCATTGTCCAAACTTTCCGCAAAATGTACGCGAGAGACGTAACGTTACGTAAATGAAGATTAAACATGCGTTAATCTTTGGATTTTTTGCTGCCTAAGGAGGTAGTGTATACACATTTTGTAAAGTTCTCGGGCTTCTCTCTTGCTTTATCGTTTTTTTGCAAAGTACAATTTAAATAACGTGATAACTTGCGAACAATTACTTCTAAACCTATATTCTGGATCGCATTATCGTTTAAAAATAATTACATTTAAAGTGATATTACATAATTAGCAAGTTCCATACTGTTCGTTTTATATTTAAAATAAATAACTTCGTTAATAATGTTCGTTCTGCCTTCGTTGCGGACAGTTTTTCATTGAAATAATTAAATGTGCCTTTTGAACGTTTCCGAAAATGTAATTTTTCGAGTTGAAAATACTTAAAGGAAATAGCGCACATGGCGCGTCGTGATATAACATAGATCTAACGTATATTTTCGCAACAATTTGCAATCATTCGGTGTTATTTTAAAGCAACCTTTAACGGTATTTCATCTAGAAAATTAAAAATCCTAGACTTTCTTTCACAATCTTACGCATATAGAAACTCTCTATATAAACAAAAAACACTACAAACTACGTGTTAATTACATGTGATATCCCTACTGTATTATATACAAGGCACGGAAATATCGTATTTTGTGCAACAGAACCTTTTGCTCAAAGATATTCGCAAACCATTTGCCAAGAACCGCAGTATCGATCACAACTAAACGAAACAATTACTAGTCGCGCACGCCTCAATTACACCGTGCTCCATCCTAACCTGTATGCGCACTGATAGGTATGTAACGAGCCAACAAGCGAATATATAAGTATACCGGTCGCCACGACGGCGACGGCACGTGTAGGTACCTCCTCCGGATTTTCCACGAAAGAGCTCGTGAATGAAATCTCGGCGCTCGCGCGCGACGTGTATCACGCGTCGCACGTGCGAGCGACTAAATCAATTTCGCGCGGTAAGTTACGTATATATAACGCACAGCAGACAATCGATGTCGTGCCGGCGTTTCGGGCGGCCGATTGCATCACGATATATAACACTCGCGAGCGTGCCAGCCGCAATAATTTCGTCCGTAGGCTGATGGGTATATAGCGCGCCGCTGCTCCGTTTTAAATGCTCCGCGTGCGCGCCTAGTCTCTCGCTTTGCGCCCGTTCCTCTTGTACTTAGTCCGCCGGGGGAATGAGTTGACAGTTTGCCGGACGACGGAGAGAGGAGTGAGAAAGAAAGAGAGAGAAAGATGATTTGAGTGCAATTTCATTAACGGCCCGGCTCTTGAATTGAAGCCATTCGTATACGCTTGATTAGTGGACGAAGAGTTGATTGACTTTTACTTTGAAATAATTGGAGGACGAGCAGAGATTTTTCTTTCTCGTTTTAATTTTAATTTGGCAAATTGGAAAGCGTCCCTCGCACAAAGGCTCCCTTTTTTTCTTTTCTATGGCTTGTGCCGAATGTAATTTTCTATATCAACTTCCGCTATCTATAGTCAATTGCAACTAAAATAACTTCGTTGAAAAGTTAATATTTCCGAGAAACATTATATAGTTGTTCATTACTTCAACCGGATATGGTATACTACAAGACAACAATAGTTATTATATATCTAAATAAATACAATATGCTTAGAAGATATATTCAAAATAATCTACACCCATATATATTCCTTTTATTTGATTCTGTAAACAACTCTGAACGTAAAAATTATCATAATACATACCCATCGGTCAGTAAAATTAACATAACATTTAAAACATTATACTCTACATTTGCATCATCATAATCTTTCCTCTAACTCTCTTATTATCTTCTTAAATCGCCTATATGTACGCTTCAACGGAAATATCTCCAATACAGTACACAGCCACTCAGATAAGCAATCGGCGATTCCTTTCCGATACAACGACCCTCCGACGACGCCGGCAATGTTATATATATACTCACTTACACTTACTCACCGTTTTGCGACCAGACTATACTGGCGAGCCCGCGGGCCGTTGTCTGCACCGGCGTCGCCTCGACTATATATATGTACACACCACATCACGTGTAGTGGGTGCGTATAAATATATGTATACGTATATCCGAGGGGGTTGAAGGCATCACGCCCGTCCGCAGACAATCGATATATAGGCGTAGGGAGGTATGTGATGCATATATATAGGCGGTCGGCATGCTGCGAAATTTAAGCGCAAACACGACCGCTTGCAGAGACAGAGTGTGTTATATCGTTTTCTTATATATGTATATAGGCTCTATTGCTGTCTCGCTTTCTCATGTACAGTCTGGAGAGACCGATTTCGTGCGTATCGGCTTTCGTTCCTCGTCTGGGGTTCTTATCTGTCTGCGCCTCGGCTTTTGATTTTTTTTTTTTTTTAACGTGTGATGAGTATACACAGAGACCTGGGATTCAAATGTGTAGGAATGTTGAAAACCGATTTGATAATGGGTTTGGAAAAAATGTGCGAAAAATATTCGAAAAAAGAACAGTAAACTTTTCTTTAACGTATATTAAAAAATTTTTGATGTATATTTTCTCTAAAATGTAATGAAACTTACATTTATTCATACAATTATATACTTTTGATATGGATCAATATTTAATTTGACTAATATGTTATTTGAAGCGCATCGAGTCATTCACATCATTTGGCATTCGAATGTTATTTTATTATCCTTGCAGAAATTGTGACTGAAATTTTCGTTTTATTATTTGTATTTTAAAGTAAAGGCATTGAGAATAATTTAAAGATACCCACGAAAAGTGTTTCTAAACGAAAGAGCTTTCGTGATAAGCACCGCAACCACGATAAATTCCGAAGATACTGCGAAGACCGCAGAGTAGCAGCGTTGAGTTTCCTCGGCGTTGGTTTAGTTGCGATTACAGATTGTATCGATTGCGCTAAAACATGCGTTTAGCACTTTAGTTTCAAAAGTAACTTAATCCAAATTGATGTAATACAGTATAATAACGAATTGCCATTCGATATTATTACGGTTGTTGAGCAAATTATTGCCATACCTTATTTTATTAACCTAACCTTAATATTATTTTATTTCTTCTTTTCAAAAACTCATCTCTCTGCGATTAAATTATATAGTTATGCCCAATTTTTATTGCGTAACTGTAAAACTTTATAAATTTCACAATTTTTATAGTAACATTAGATTTTTGAATTGCTAAAATATACAGATTAATGGGGTATTAAGCAATAACATTTATGTGATTGTTATTTAAAGGATCTTTTCCGTATATAATTTAATATTGATAATAGTTATATAGTAACGATGGATTTTAACTAAATGATTTTTATAAAATATTGTATTAGATCACTTTAATATTGTCTATACTTATATGTATAAAAATGCTTCTTTCATAACAAAACTTAAGATTATTTTTTTGAAGAAGTAGCGTTTATCAGTGAATTCGTCACACTAAAAACTTATGAAATAAAACCGATGAAATTGCTTCTCAGACAAGTCATATTCATTTATTTTATATTTTCTTTGTGAAACTTTGTCAAGTTACTCAACTGCTGCAATGTTTAATGTTATAGTAGATTGCATTTCTTATGTTTAAGATAAAGAAGCCTTTTTCCTGCATTTAAAATTTGTGTTGTAAACACGGTATTCAATACACATTTCAGTATGTTAATTGTTATTAGTTGATGAATATTTGAAAAATAATGTACTAACTATGTGACCTAGCTATTAGTAAAATATTGTAATCTAATGCATAGTTAATTAATTTATGGTAATTTTATCTACTTTTGAACATTTTTAATTCATGGATGAAACCTCGTTTAAGGCACACATTATACCTTGCACCGAGTGCATTAGACTAGAAAATGCAATTTGTAACCGCTTGAATATGCTAAAGACTTTTAAAGATAACTAGATAAAACTAGATGTCCCACCTAACATATAGAAAAGTAAAACGTTGTAAGCAAACTTTCTCTATATTTGTGCATTAATGTATTCAAATATTGGTTCCTTCAGTTATCGACGTACGTAATTATCACGTTTGAAGTTACCAAAAACTAATAGTACTAGTTGCAATAAATCCTAAAAAAAGGTAAATTTTCGGTACGCTAAATAATGCATAAATAGACATTAACGTTCCAAAAAGCCGTTAATTTGTTCCACAGAAAAGCTTCTAGAACAAATAAGAATCCACTTAACGAGTGTCAGTGAACCTAAGACTCGCTGTTGCGCAGCCTCTACACGTTGAAAAAAAAAAAAAAATAACGTTTCCCACCAATTCTCAAATGTCTAACCTAATTTTAAAAACCCAAACACACGTATTCCAAGCATAGGTGTACCCCCGAAACCCCATCTTAGCTTAACTTCAACTTCTCGCGACATTAACGCTCCCTCGTCCCACGCCCGCGTCTCTCTCCTAATTGCCCGACGGCAACGACGACGAAGACGTTCGTTCACCCCCTCGCGGCCGCTGACCGCTTTCTCGAAATTCCCGACCGTTTTAGAACGAGCGAGTGAGAAAATGAGCACGCGAGCGCGTAAGTAAGTACACGAGGACGCCTTGACCTCCCGTCGTCGGCGCATCTAATTTGCGCTTTTCTTCCACGCCGCATCTCTCTTTCTCCATGTTCGTTATATTAAAGTTGCTGCTGCGCTCAGACACATGCATGCACGTACACACGTGTGGCTCACTTGGAGAAAGCATCGCTTCTTCCTTTCTTTTTGTCCCCGCGCTCGTCTCGCGTTCGTCTGTTATTTTTTTCCTTTTTTTTCTTTTTCACACAGCAGCTCGAAAATCACACTTGTGTTGTCTGCCGCGTTTCCTCCCGCGGCAGCAAATCTTCCCGCACGTGAACGTCTGGGATGCGAGTAGTGCACTATACATCGAGTAGATTAGTTTTTCGAATTGATGAGGATAGAGGGAGAATGAGGGAGCTGAAAGAGAAAAGTGATCGATTGACTGATCGATTTGTTTACTGCGCGCATGCGTATATCTTAGCGGCCGCGCGCGCGCGGTTAATGACTTTTCTACGCTCCTTTCACGAGTTAACTCTCCGTCACTCTCGCGCTCGATTTATCTCTTTAACGGCGAATTACGGCCGCAAATTTTCCATGCGATTAATTTAGCGCTTAAGCGCTGAAATTACCGTCACACTGCTCAATTGCCTTGTGTTACGATTGTTTCGTGGAGATGTGAGCAACAATGCATTTTATTTTTTTTTTTCTTTCGAGCTTTGAACGTGTAAAGATTGTATTCTGTGTTCGCAAATCTGTTTTTACACTTGAAATGGAATAACTATGTGGAAAGAATGTGCATAACTTACCATTTACTCGAGAATCTTTCAAGGCCTGTGACGCAACGATAATCAACGTACCATAAAAGCAAATTTTTTTGTCCTCAGATTAAGTAATTTTCGTAATACGAAGAATATCAGCAGTGATTGAAATCGAATAACGATTTATTACTTACATGTCTCTTCTATTATACATACGAATTTCGCAACAAGTTCAAACGTTAACGCTTGAAAATCGATAAGGTGATAAAAATAAAGTGAAAAATCTAATCAGGAAATCTTTGTTAATTAACATACTAATTGATATGGTTTTTTATAGTAAATATAAACCTTTTCATACATTTTCCATAAGTTTATTCTTTCATTAACCTTTTAATACCTTTAGCTCCAAAATTGTTTTATTTCATCCGTAACCCAACGATCAACCAAATGAACTATAAAATTGAACCTTCCGAGGCACTCGGCGCGTAAGAAGAGGTAAAAAGATACGCTGAACAATGGCGAAAGAGAGAAAGGGAAAGAGATAATAGAGGTTATCGGCTCTCTTGCGTGCTGTTGCCGGCAACGGCTCTGCGGCAGAGCTTTTCGCGCGCACGCGTCTCGCTCGCATAGGTATATATATAAGCTTACACGCGCTGCGCGCACACACGCTCGCTTACACAGATATTGTTTTGCAATCGCTATATATGTGGTGTGCGCGCCGACGTACGTGAGGGGAACTTCGATCGTATACTATATATATTGAACGATGTCTCGGTCGATGATTATCGGTGCCGCGTGCTGATAAATAAATAATTCCTCTCCGCATGCCCATAAACGAGATCTCGCAAGATGTAGTCGTCTTTCTTATTTAATTATTCTGTCATAATATCTTCTTATACGAATTTTGCCGTATATGAGCAGTTCTACAGAAAATCAAATAATAGAAAAAATAAAAAAAATTTTCTCGTTTTATTGTTCACGCAATAGACTAGACAAATGTCGAATCAACGTCTAAAATAGTCTTGTGCACTGTTGTAATCGCGCCTCAATTCTTTTTTATTGAAATTCAACGTGGGGGATATGGACGAAAAACTACCAGTTATTATAGTAATGGATCTGAAGTTTGCATCGTTGAAGTGCAACGAAATAATTTTTGAAAATTAATTAAAGTAATTAAGCTGTGGACATTTCATCTAAATCTTTGTTATAAAG
>UXGD01003924.1:0-18742 GCA_900474315.1 Torymus auratus
TAATTAAGATTCTCAATTCATCTCATTCTCAATTCAATTGTCTGTATCTTCATAGTAACCGTCATATCTTAACTATTCATATAAGGTTGGTTTGATTTTCAATTCCATATATTTATAGTTAAGATATTAAGTTTATTATAACCTTTTTCTTCTCCTAGTTTAGTTGCATATTCTTGAACCTTATGCGTTATCATTTTCACAAGGATGACAGCTGTACGATATAGCAAGATTAATCTGGATATTGTATTGTCATGCCTCGATATTTAAGTAAAAAGAATCTTGTCTTGTCTTGAAAATAACTCAACATTTTCTAATCGTAATAATTTATCGAAATAATCATTAAAAGCTAATTTAATAAAAACAATTATTTAACTCACGTAATGGCGTCTTTATTAACTCAATAAACTTCGATAGTTCATGACTGCTATATCCTCTCATGCCCACTTACTTAGGTACGTGAGGCAACAGGAAGAGGGTGCGCCGTCTAGCAATGGTGTGCAAACTAAACTCTGGCCGGCGGCACATATATAGCGGGAAAAATCAAATTTCAAATTTGGTATTTATTTATACTTGTGCCGAAATTTTATGTTTTTATATTAAATCTAATGTATTTCTAACTTAAAAGTTTCTTAAATTTAAGAATTTAAGAATATTTTTAACAGTAAATCATTTAAAAAGTCTGAAACCCAAATAGTGAACTCGCTTACTGGTTGGCGTCTGCGTGCCTTCCTCTTCTACGTGGACCTCGCGTGCCCTCCGACTATTTAGGTTTAAGACTTTTTTATATAATCGACTTTTTGTCGGACATCTGCGTAACTCCATTTTTGCGTGGGCCTCGTGTTTCCGGGCATTTAGGTTTAAGACCTTTTCTAATGATTGACACGCTTACTGACGTCTGCGTAATCCCAATATGATCTAGAATTTCAAGACAAGACAATAATACTTTTCATATTGACTGACAAGACCAAAACAAGAGAGAAACTCTCAAGAATTTACAAGAGCGAGACAATAATTACAGAAATATTGTATTGTCTTGCTCTCGTACAGCTCTAAATTTATAACTGAGGTCTTAATTTTCATTGAGAATATCTGTTATTATCCATAATTCGTAGAAATTTAAGGACATTAAAATGAAAAGATTGAAATAATTGTATTACTCTTACAGTTAAACATCGTCTGTTTTATACAGTTTAAATAATAATTATTATAATGTAAAATATTTGTATTCAAAATTAATATTGATATAATAATGATTACACTAAAGGGGAATTACAACAAAATCTCGATTGCAATATGTAAAATAAATCAAATCAAGTATTCAGACTAGGTAGCTATAATAATAAGGCTAGTTCCTTAAAAAGCCCAAACTTATAGTTATAATAGCCTAAAAAAATGTATCTTTTCAGGGGGCAATACCTGCTAAAGCGGCGGCAGCTGTTTAAGTTTGGGATGCGGGGGAGCGAAGCCGGATGCTTCACATGGCCACGAGGCCTCGCCGTCGGTCCTGACAATTCCATCGTCGTGGCCGACAGCTCCAACCATCGCGTTCAAGTAAGTTTCCCATCACCCCCTTCCTCTCCTCTGAACTTTAGCACTATAAACTAATCAACGATGTTCCCGCAGGTTTTCGACGGGAACGGCAACTTCATGAGAGAGTTTGGCTCGTACGGCAGCGGCGAGGGCGAGTTCGACTGCCTCGCCGGTGTGGCAGTCAACCGCATCGGTCAGTTCATCATCGCCGACCGTTACAACCATCGCATACAAGTCTTCGACCCTAGCGGCCGATTCCTGCGAGCCTTCGGGTTCCAAGGCACAGCCGACGGCCGGTTCAACTACCCCTGGGGTATCACCACCGACGCTCTCGGTTTCATCTACGTCTGCGACAAGGAGAACCATCGCGTCCAAGTCTTCCAATCGGACGGCACCTTTGTTGGAAAATTCGGCAGCTGTGGCTCCGGTCGCGGTCAGCTCGAACATCCGCACTACATCGCCGTGAGCAGCACGAACCGCGTGATCG
Source organism: Torymus auratus (assembly GCA_900474315.1). Lineage (NCBI taxonomy): Eukaryota > Metazoa > Arthropoda > Insecta > Hymenoptera > Torymidae > Torymus > Torymus auratus. The sequence goes on from UXGD01003924.1 coordinate 2,018, forward strand.
TCAGCGACAGCAACAACCATCGGGTGCAGATATTCGACGTGAACGGACGCGTGCTGACGGCCTTCGGCAGCGAGGGCTCGGACGAGGGTCAGTTCAAGTTCCCCAGAGGTGTAGCGGTGGACGATCAGGGATACATCGTCGTCGCGGACTCGGGCAACAACCGCATACAGATCTTCACGCCCGAGGGCGCGTTCCTGAAGGCCTTTGGCCAGTGGGGATGCGGCGACGGCGAGTTCAAGGGGCTGGAAGGTGTGGCGGTCACGTCCGCTGGGAATATCGTCGTTTGCGACAGGGAGAATCACAGGGTTCAGGTGTTCTGATGATCGGTCGTGATGTTTATGGTGGCAAAAGTTTTGTCTATATGATGGTGCTAGCTTGTGCTCTCTCTCTCTGCCGGAGTTTTTTTATCACCACCACTATTATTATATTGTTATTTATTATATTGCTCTTCGTTCGAGGGTGGCCTGTAGTCGAGATGACATCGTCGTGTGCCTTGTACTATCCGATATGTCTAAACGCAGATGTTTCTCGGTGGCTGTAAGAGGGAGACGTAAGAATTCTGTAGCAGAGGAGATGTTATACACCATGTTTTTTTTATTATTATTATTAGACGATGGAAATTTATTTATGCTTTGAAGGTGAGATATATACTTTGACTGTAGGCCCTCCTTTGGCCCTTTGAGATTATGAATATTGTATATGAATTAGGTTTGTAAAAGTTATAAAAACAAAAAAAAAGAAAAATGAAAGGGAATTACTGTAATAACGCGAGGAGGCGTTCGTACGTGAGGTTTTTCTTCTGTTCTATCGAAATTTGGATTTTAAAATTGATTTTGTTTCTTTAATTTGATTTCTGTTTTTTTCTTGTTTTATATTTGGTATAATTTTGATGTGAATATATATATTAAAAAAAAAAAATGAAAGAATCATAATGTGAGGAATCGCCTAAGCAATGCGCAGATGCGCGTTCGCAAGACAATAATACACACAAGTAACTTAATTTAATTTGTACTTGAGGAATGACGACACTTCGTTTGTACTGTTTGTATGCTTTAAATAAATCGTTGCGGGAGAGGTTGTAGTCTATTTATTGTCTTACCTTCTCACGATCCGACGTCCTTAAAATACCACGTGAAAACATACAATAGCAAAATGTTAAAGATCCATTTGTTATCTTATGAATTACTTTTGATGCAAACTATAATATTTATAGAATAAAGATATATTATTTATACGATAATAAAACCTACATTGCAAACTTAAATATATGATAGAAGCCTGTTTTTTTAAGATTATTCTGTTTCAAATTTTGAGTGAACTTTAGACGCATAATTGGTTTTTATCGAATATAAATGAAGTTTTTTCAATTCAAAATATTAATTTAATTTGAAATCTTAAATATTTAAAATCACTAAGCATATCAACTGATTTTATCTGATAAATTCGAAACATAAACTTATATAAAAGGTTGAACTTTTGAGTTTCGAGAAACCACTCTTCAGTAAATGTGAAGAATATAATAAAATATAAAAAAAAGAAATAAGAATTGAAAGAAAAATTACTTTGCTGATGTAACTTTTATAAATAAAATCTGGATTAAACAGGAACATTTAACAAAGAGCGGAAGACTGAGGATAGAGCAGTTGATAGGTCGTCGAAACAAAAGGTAAATGAGTCAATAAATATATAATTTATTAAATGCAATGATGAAATGGTGTAACAATGGGGGCGCCGGACGCGCACGGCGACTTCTCAGCGGAAGGGGGACGATCGCCGCACTCTCATTTCTCTCTTATACAATATAATATATAATTAATTAATATATAATCAGCGAAAAGAACGAGAGAGGGGGCGCGCGACCGCGAAGGGGTAAATTTGCCGCGCGCGCCCCCCTCGACGTCGTTATATGTGTGTGTATCATGAGTGTGTGTATGTATGTTGTATCTTGTATATCACCTTCTTCTCCTCATCCTCTGTGTACATGTGTCTCTCCTCTTTCTCTCGTATGGGTGAGTGTGAGTGTCCGCGCGGCCCCCGGATCGGAAATATATAGATAAAATATTTTCGTTATTTACAATATTAGTTAAACGTTAGTCGTTTAGTAAATAATAATAATAATAATAAGAAATAGTGGTAATAGTACTTTTTTTGGTTGTTATTCCCTTTTTAATAATCATTACTCAAGTAATTAATTTGTAATTTTCATCTTGTTGTTGCTGGTTCTTTGTTTTTTCTCGTAATGAAATTTTTCGTAATTGAATAGTAATAAAGGTTCGTAACGAACGATTTTTGTTTGTTTTTTTTTTCTTACGCTTGCGATAATAAAAATATTAAAAGAGATGGAGCGTTGGTACTCGTACTTTTTTTTTATACTCGCTTACAATTCAGTTTTTAAATTTTCTGTTTATTTGTTTTTAGCACTATAGAAAGTAGCGCGTTACAAGTGATTTATATACGGTGACGATACGCGCGCGCCGAGCTTCGCATCGACCTTCGAATTCCGATTCTTTATTCGTGTTTTTCGCCTCGGCTTCCTCATAGAGGAAGCTTCGCATATACCCCAAAGCTCGCGGTTCATTTCACTCGCAGCTTCGGGGCTCACATAGTTTTTTGACAATTAGTATAGGATTTGTACAGAAATTTTTTTCTTTTTTTCTAAATGCGAAAGTTTGTGTCTTTATACAACGTTGGGAGGCTTTCGTTTGGCGGAAAGCCGATGCGAAGGGGCGACGCGTGTCGAAGCGTGAAGTGTCGAAACGGTCGCACACGACTTTTTTATTTCATTCGCGTGATTATAGGCTCTTTTCATTTATCCTCGAGTACAAAAAGAAAGACAGCGCGTACGCCTATTTTGGGGATTTTTCGAATTCTTTTTTTTCCTCCTCGCGTTTGACTTTCTCCACTCAAGGCTTGTACTATTTCTCTCTCTCTCTCGCCGTTTCTCTTCTCTTTGGATGCGAATCCCTTTTTGTGTTTAATACGAAAAAAGTGCGAACGGGGCTTTTCTCGTCTCTCCCTCTCCGCGGATGACTCGAAGACTCGGAGACACAAAACCGGACGCGAGCGGACGGACAAGCGGATGTGAAAGGGGTTTCGGAACGACGAGTTTCTCTATCTCTCTCATTATCTTTCTTCATTCGTCTCGACGATTTCGACACTTCGTGCGGATGCGCGAGTCATCTCGTTAATTTTTTTATGCGTTCTCTGTTATACTTAATAATAATAATAATAATAATAATAAAATTCTTGGAGACTGGGCATTGGGGAATTTGAGAATTCTAGCGCGGATTAATCCATTTGTTTTATTTTTTTCTTTATTTTCTCTCTGTTCTGACTCGAAGAAGTAGTGTAAATATAGTCGATCTCTACGATATTTGTTTTTTTTCTTATATCTCTCAATCTACGATTCCTCTCTGATTCTAAAAAGTTTAGTTTGAAAAGATGAAATATACGTTTTGCTCCTAGCTTTTTCTTCTTTCCCTCTGTCCTTTAATTAATCGGATTCTCTCGCTTCCCTATAGAGTTTGAAATCCATGTATACGTCTGTTTCGCGGTTGCTCGACTTCGCATGACACTTCCACCCTCTCCCTCTCGCTCTCTCTCTCGTTCTTTCTCTCTCTTTACCTATCACCCCCTCGAGTTCGAGCCTTTTCCCGCTAAATCCCTGGCGTTTACGTTACATATTTATATATAAGTCGAGCTGTAATAAAACCTGATCTCTTTTGTTTTTTTATATAATTATAATCATTTAATTAGTAATTAAAGTGGCAGCAGTTAGGCCATGCGGCTCCTATCATCTAGTCGTCTTTGACTCTTGGCTTTCTTAAGTAGATTTAAAAATTCATTTTTTTTCTCTCTGTTTACCTCTTAGTTAAATTTTATACGAGTTTGCAGAATAATTTGCATTTACGTGTGTGTGTGTGTGTGTGTCATTTTTTTGTATTATTTTGGAATTAATTGCAAGTCGAAGTGACTTCTTTTAAAATTATGCATCTTTGAAGCGCCTACCCTAGCGATTTTTTTTTTTTTTTTTTTGGTAAATCTTGTCCGTATATATTTTCTCTCCTCATTTTCTGTTTAAATGTTGAATGGGCCTTTCAATCTGTATACAACTCCGTTGAAATCCCAAACCTTATATCTCTATCTCTGCCATTCCTATCTCATCTAGCTTTTCACTATGCGGTAGGATAATGCGTTTATTTATCATTACATGCGACTGAAGTTTATTCGGGAAAACTATATTATATCATTTTTCAATCATTTATCTATCTCGTTTTATTCTTCGCTCTTGCTCTCTGTCTCTCGTTCTTTCTTTCTTTGTCTGCGCGCTAACCGAGCGCGACTCCGGCCTCGGCTCGCGGTCGAAAAATACTGTGTTATAATTAATTATTTTTTTATTAAGTCTCCAAAAGATGATGGTACTCTCTCGCCTCTATGTTTTATTTCTGTTTAATTAGTAAAAGTTGGGCTTCGTTTACGATTTAATCCTAAAAAGTCTCGCAAGCCGGAGCTGCGAGTGGCTTCGTTCGTTTTTTTTTTTTATTTTCTTCTTCGTCACGTGTGTAAAATTTATAAAAGCTTTTGATAAAAAAATTCTGTGTATGTGTATCTGTGAGAGTGGACTATATATTGTACACTTTTTTCCTCTGACTCGAATTTTTTTTTGTTCATATAATAGATTAGACGTTAAGTGAACGTACATATTGCACAATAAAAATGCATGCGCAGTGAGATTGAGTTATACCGAGATTCGAAGGACGTGATAAAAATATAATTTTTTCTTCTGCCTTTTTTCTTGTTTTCCGACTTTTTGTTTATATCGTTAAAATTCATATCAAGCGAAAGCCTTAGCCATCCGCAGCGCCAGCAAGAGAAAAACCGGCCAGCCTTTTTCCTTCCTGGCTTTATTTTTTTTTAAAATCGCTAAATTCTCGTTAATAGATTCTTAATTATGCAATAAGCAAAAATATGATAATATGATATAATAATAGTTCGTATGTAATAGTAACTATGCCTTTGCTCGTCTCGTATTTTTTTAAGTATCAATAGGATCAAGATTGATCAATTAATTAATTAACAATGATTGAAAGTTTCATTTTTTTACGTTTACCCTCGCTCTCCTACTCATCTCTTACGTAATTTTTGTTTAACCTTTCACTCTTTTTTGTTGTAACTTTCTCGCGCACTCTCTTTCTCTAGTTCTCTCAATTTTTCTCTTTATGTATAAGTAACTAATAAAATCTTTAAGCTTAGTGGCATGAAAATGCTCGTTGGAATTGACTCGTGTGTACAATATTACATTTTTCTTTTTTTTGCACTCGCGCGCCCCTCGTGTTTATCGCCAACTCTCGATTCCTCCCTCTCCCCTCAATGGAAAATTAAATACGAAAACTTTTCGCAAAGTATGATCGTTTAATTGCGCCGATTTTATTGCCTCTCCCCCTTTTATCTTTCATGATCGCTATACAAATTTAACGAGCGCGCGAATGAGTAACCGGTGCCAATAAAAATAATTCGCCCTCTGCCGTGGCGCGCGACTGCCAAAAAATTCCGTCAAATCATCTTGACCCGCTGCCAGATTACTTCCGGCCGAGGAGAAGAGAGGCTTTGCATTTTTTTTCCTTCTGCTTCTTACCGCGCTGATATAGCGGCAAAGCGCGTACGTGACATTGATCTATGAAACGAAGTTTTTGCCGTATAAACTCTTCCAATTCGCGAGATTGAGAACAAGATATTTTGCGAAATACAGATAAAAAAAATTGATTAGCCCGCGAGAGAGTATTTTAGTATTCTAAAAGCTTCGTTTTCTTTAAATTGAAATCCAAACCTAAATTAACAATCCATCAAAGTGTCTTATCCGTTATACATACGCCTTTAGAAAATTAATCGAATATAAAATTTTTGTCTTAACATTGCTATCGTCGAGTATATATAAATCTGATTGTTTCGTTACTTTGTACACGTCCCAACCGTATCAATTCAATCATCTTCCTTCCTCTGTTTTTATTTACAAACTAAGGATACCTTGCTCCCGCGCCTACGCGTGTAATAACAAAAGTGCACGAAATCTGGCGATTTCTCAGAGCCGCGAGGTAATCCCGAGGCGAGCTCATGAGCCAGGCGGCAAACACGAGGAGGCGGCGCATCGCCGAATTTGTTTTCAGCCTGTCCAGAGAGTTCGGCCACCCCCCAAGCCCCATTTTCTCTTTTTCTCATTCTCTCTCTTTCTTTCTTGCTAACACACACTCGCTCGCTCTCTCTCTCCGCGCGGCCCCCACGACGGCCGGAACAAGCATCTCGGAAATACTTTCTTGGATCACCATGGATTTATCACAATATAAATTATCTTGTCTCTTAAACCAACAGGAACGCGAGGCCCTCGGCTGTGGTGCCAAACCGCCCATCATATTTTTTTTGTTTGTTTCTTTGTTTGTCTGTCTGTTTGACACGCGCGCGCTAGAAATTTGTCCTCTCTATCTCTCGTTTTTTTGCCTGTCTCTCTGTTCTTTCTTTCATGGCTCTCGTCATCGTCACACGCACGCACACGCACTACGCAAAAAACCTTAGCCCTTAAGTCTTACGTATATATTTTTTTAATTAATATAAAGAGCCCTCTTCTTTTCCCCTCTCATTCTCTTTCATCAACTATATACTCTGCTCTCTTGCACCGTCGCTTCCCTCGCCTCTCTTAAAAATCCCCTAAAGCGGAGGAGAAAAAACTTCGGTAAGTAGATAATCGATAACAATATGCGATCGGCCTAGCGCGCTTGAAAGTCTGCACCTATGGTTTTTCGTTTAATAAGTTTTTTTTTATGTTTTCTCATACACCACTCTCGTCATGTTTTATCGTTTTAATTTTATTATTATTCACTTTAAAATTCTCTATAATAAGAAAATCGACCCCTAAACGACACCCTTGCACAGCCCATCATCCAAATCGCGAGGGCCTGTCGCTCTTTCTGTCTTTCGCTCGCTGGGGTCGCGCCCGACGGTCCGACCAAGGCCCCCGTATTTCTTTGTATGTATATGGGTGTTTGTTTGTGTATGTGTGTTTATGTATAATATCATTTTTTCGCGCCGTCTGTGTTGTAAGTATGTCTGAGTGTAACTCCGCGAACGCGGACGAAGGGATCGGCCGAGAAAAAATCTACGCAGCTTCCTCTGACTGTCTGCAGCGATTACTTTTTTGTTTAAGTATATATAGACTTTATTTATTAATTTATTTTATTTTTTCATTATTACTCGACGATTGCAAAAATATTGGAAAACTCGTGGATTCTTCGCCGACGCGAGTGCGTTTAGCTTATAAATCTGTTTTACCTTTTTACAATTCTTAGTTAAATCGTGAAAGCTCGTTACTCTATGAAATCTGCCTTATTAATTTTTTTTTTTTCTTCGTTTCTAGCCTTACTCTCGCCACCCTCATCTTATACGAATAATAATAATGTTTTTGTTTTTTAATAAGTTTAGGAAGTAGACTCGGTTATATCGAGAATTCGAGAGAAATTAATTTGATTATGTTGTTTTTTTTATTCGTTAAAATTACGAATTCATTAATACGTCGTCTCTCGCCGGAGCACGCGCGCTTTTCCGTGTAAAGGGTAAAAAGGAAGATGCGCGCGGCGACCGGCACTAATCTTTATTTAATACTTAATCGATGTAAAAATTGAAAGATTGGATTCACTTGGTTTATTTATTAAAAAGTATCAAGCGCAAAAACGAAACTACGGCTAATTTTAGTAAGTTCTCGAGAAAAATTCGTACGAATGTACTATACATGCCCACTACGCGGTATCAAAGACCAATTGCCTCTCTATATCTCTGTCTCGTGTCTATAATTTGTACCTTATCGTACAAAAAGCAAATGTATGAAAAAGTGGCCTACGAATGTATAACCTTCGTTCTCGTTTTATTTCTCCCTTATTACGCCTTATACGCGATTCGAATTCACCGAATCCCTTCGCCACATTTCGACGAAACAAATCGAATTGTTCGATCTCTTTCTTCCCTCCCTGCTTTGTTTCTCTCGTTTACTTAAGTAAATAGAATTCACATTATATAGAAATGACCGCCACTCGGGGCGTCAACTCTCGTCTCTTTATTTTCTCTTCGTTTCAAAGATCTAGCGACGACGTAGATGTGTTTTTTTTTCTCGTGTGTACAAAATGTTTCCTCTCTATCTCACCTCCAGTGCGCACTCGCGTAGCACCAATTATTTTTATTTTCCACTATATTTGTTTGTTTTGTTCGTTTGTCCGCTTTCTCTCACTCTCGATATCGCCATCCTCGAGCAAGATTCAGATGGATTGTCCCCGGGGTGCTATTTCCTTTTTTTTCCATATAATAACGCTATTCCCCGGACGGATCGCCGCCGTTCACGCGCGCACAGCTCACGCGCGCTTTCAGTCTCGGGTAGTTTCGAAATCAATAACGTTTTTTTTAACTGAAACTAATGGTTCTTAAGAATAACAGGCGAAATGGACGATTCTCTTCTTTTTTTTTTTTGATTCACGCGCGCATCTTTGCACAGCAAAAAATATTCTCGTGTGATTATAATAGTAGTAATAGTAGTAGTAGTTTTTTGCCTTTCGTACGAAAACAAAAACGATTTTTGTTTCATCCTATATAGTTTGAACGAGGAATTTCGCCGGTACCAAATATCGGTAGACACTAACGAATTTCTTTTAAAAAAATACTGCAGCATATTTTTTTCCATCTTCTTCAACGTCGTCTGAACACTTGACAGCTGTCGCTTTTATTTTAATAAATTCTCTATTCAGATTCTAAAAATTTATTCGTTCGTATGGTGTATGTATGAGCAAAACAGCCAAATTAACGTACACATGTGTTTAAGTCGTACGTCGCGGAGCTCGCTAGTCGTCTGTACAAAGTAATAGAACCGTACGTAAAACTCTCGTCACCGCGCAGTTGCTATTAATTTCCGAACGAAGATTTTTATTTTACATTACGTGGCCGTAAATTTTCTTTCTTTCCTTTTTTACAATACTACTTCTTCTCTTAATCGTAAAAGATCTCCTTAAACGGTAAAATACGAAAGCGATAATTTTTTTCTTATATGTAACTATGTTATCCCCAATGAAACGCGAAACGAAAAAAGAAATACTTTATGCTTCCTGTCTCTCCTTGCCTTCTCGCTCGTGTCTTAAGAGAGACACGCAACCTTATTACGTAATAACATACACAGTAATGAAATATACAGATAAATCGCTCTTTCAAATTCAACAATCGAACAATGTAAACGCTTTTTTTGTTTAAAGGTACAATTATACGCTAAGGATAACGGTTAAACTATATATATATGTATATATAGAATGCCAACTGCATTGGGTAATAAACGCACGTATGGACGTAAAAAACAAATGTATCGCATACAATGTATATAATATATATATATTACGTATAATAGTATGGCGCCTCGTCGAAGATTGATCGAGTACAATAAAAACATGTGTGTCTAAGATATACATTATCATCAACGACACTATATTATGATAGAACGGAATAGAAAAAAGAAAACAATGGTCTCACATCCCTGCTGCGGTATGCGAGCGCTATAAGGATCGACCTCAACGGAACAAAGATAATAATACAAGTAAACAACAAAAGTTAACCGATGGAACGCCCCGAGCGCTTGGATTTTGTTTTTTACACTCCTTATTTCTCTTTTCTTTTCCATTTTTACAAAACTTGCGACGCGAGAGTCCGTTCGGCGCAGGGACGACGCGCCGCAACTCTCCATTTTTTTCTTTATAATGGACTTAACCGCTTTTCAAGTACGTATATATGTGCATATAATATACGTATATGTTTTAATGCGAGTGTATCTACACCTCGTCGAGTTACAAAAGTGCGCTAAGATAAAATCACTATATGCGAAATATCACGTATTATTTTCCTCTCTTTAACTCTCTCGTCTCTTTGACTTCAAAGGGATGCGTCTTCGCGAAAGTTCGCCTTAAGTACAAATTGTCTCAGCTTCGCGCAAGCGATAATATAACGCCAGCACTACGCGCGCGAGCGCAAAAGGAAAAAGAATTTTTTTTTTCTCGTCGCGAAGCTCTGCCGTAGCGCGTGCATATACGATAATACCAACGAAAAGAAAAGTAAAATGGAAAGAAAAAGAAAGTTCATTACACGTCCGTCGCGCGCTTCTGCAACTTTCGTCTCGCTTAGTTTCTCGGCACCAAGTCGCTAAATTTTTTCAGGTACTCGATTACGCTCTGTATGTCTGTGTATATGTATACATCCGCGGCCTGATGGGGCCGCCTCTCTACACCGCTATTACAACTACTAAGAAGAAGATAAGAATTAATAACGAATCGCGCGCATCTGTACGAGCGCGCTTTTATCAAACGTCTTTGTTTTCATCTATTATTTATCTCCTCGTCGCGACGTGTGAAAAAGGAGCGAAGTGGTTTTGGGTGAATGTGGATGGTGAAACCTATGTATAACGACGATTTGTCTCTCGTTTATCATTAATTTTTACTATACTTTACTTTTATTTTATTTTATTTTTGCAACTCTTGTCTTCTTTATATAAAAAAAGGATATACTTTTGCTTGATCGGAGAACACCTCTCGGAGCAAAAGTGCGTACCCAAAAGTTTTATCGTTATGTAAAAAACTATCCAAAGAGGAGGAGAAAAAGAGACGAAAAGACTCATCCCTTCGAGAGCTGAAGCCGGAAAGTTTCTTCTCGCGAGCTATAAAGCCAAGCGCGCTGCGTTGTGTCTATATATATACTTTTTTTTATGTAATACAATATATAATTGCTCGAGAGCGAAAGCGCGAAAACTCGTCGTTATGAACGGGTATTCTCTAAATTTCTTCGTATCTATAACCTTCGCAAAGTAGAATATAAACGTAAGCGTAGTCGATAATTTCAAGAACCTCGTATAATAGCGTACTATATACATGTACGATATATCGTACGTACCATTTGCGTATATAGAATCAATTATGCAATACAAACGTCAAAGATTAAACATTAATTAATAATATACGCAAATACTCCGCGATAAAAGTCAATCCACTTCTTCGTTATGTCACAACTGCACCTCGTATGCAATACTGACACAACAAGGAAGCATCATATTATACCATCCCGAAAAACCCCCTTACTATACGAAATTTAGAGAGTACTACGGACGACTGACAAAGGAGTTATTAGAAGAAGAACCGTTTAAAATTCTGGCGAGAAAAGTGGTTAAGATCCGAGATTGGAGAGAAGTGGATGGGTCTCAGGTACGGCCGGCGGCCGTCTGCCTGCGCATCGTTAGCTCGAGGATATCTTGCTGCTGCTGCTGATGCTGCTGTTGCTGGAGGTGGTTGTGGTGGTGGTGGTGGTGGTGATGGTGATGTTGGTGGTGGTGCTGGTGGCTCGGCTGGCAGTTGACTAGGTCGCCTCGGGACAGTTGCCGGCTGCCAGGCTGGCACCTGGGCTAGATGAGTGCGAGCTTGGGGGGACAGCAGCCGCCCTGGAAGTGGCCGCCGGCGCCGGCCTCGCGCTCCCGCTTGCGACGGCCCTGGCGTTCTGCAGTCTGCGAGAGGGACACAGAGAATATTTTAAACTCCGTAGGGTGGGGTTGCAACGTAGAGTTTACGAATGATTCGGTGCTTTTAATGGTTATAGGAGAGTGTAGGAATAATGTTGCTGTTTTTATTGTGAAATGGGGTAAACCAAGTAGCTTTTTTAAAGATTGAATAACTCTTTTAATCAATAGGTAGAAAACAATATAGCTGTACGTTATGTAATTCGTTTTTTACACGGGAAAAAACAGTAAATTCTAGATTTTACACAGTTGATTTAACTGTATAAAAGCAAGATTATTTTACTTTCATAAGAATCAGAAGAAACTGCTTTAAAAAAAGTAGAATTCACTTTTTAGTAAAGTAAGATTGGAATTATGCTTTGATATGCATTTCAAATAAACATTAGTTTTTACTTTGAAACTTTAAAAAAAAAAGTTGATTTTACTTATTTTTAATGCTATTTCTACTTTTTCCTTATTCAGTTAATTTAACTTGTGCAAAACCGCAAGATTATTGTTTATTTTTTCCCGTGTAATGATATCTTAATTTTAAAACTTGCCCGGCTTACTTCATTTTACGGTATCGTTTTTTTACTTAAATTTTTATCGATTACTATGAGTGCAATGCGACAGAATTATTGTTAAAAGCGAAAAATTAAAAGTATCCGTAGAAGCTTTGATGTTCATTTAGTAATAAAGGATTAAATTCTGCGTATGAAAATTGAATAAGTAAAGGCAGTCGCATAACTAAAACAAATTAGGCAAAGTGAATTATTCGTTATTTAAAAAACGAGAGAAAAAGATCCGAGTCATTTTACGTTAATTATGAGAATTTATTAAAACGTTATACGATGTAAGAAAAATAGACTTTTTTCAGAAAAACAGGTATAATTTCTGACAACAAGAGAAAAGTCCAACATCACATGTTTTAAAGCATACAAAAACTGTAATATTAAAATGAGATTCTGTCTCTGGGGAAATTTAATATTAACAGTGGCAACAGCGTAGAATTCGTAAATAATGGCCTCACTACACACGACTTATTCTACTTTGTCTCGCACAGTTATTAACTCGACGCGAAAATAAAATGATCTAAATTTTTTTTGAAACACGAAAATATAAGTACATATTAAATCGAGAAAATAACTCTGCGCATTTACAGAAATTATTTCGAAGCTTATACGCCACTTTCAACGCAATAAACGCACACAACCGTGTGTCATTATAAGGCAATTCATCAAAATTTACGTGCCGCAGCATTAGGTCCAATAAAAGGTGAATTAAGCGCGATTTGCTTTTTGTTTCCGATAGAAATTTTCTATTCAGGATATGTGTTCGTGCGCGGGCATTTTATACATTTTCGTGCATCGGCGCGCGCGCGCGAGCGAGAGAGAAGAAGAAGAGAGAAAGAGAAACGAGGATTGGAACGTAATTTTAAGCACCACGCGATACGTGACTTACAACTATCTACCTTTTCCTCGTTTCTCTTCTCTCACCCTCCTTTCCTTTCCTCTACGATTTCCCTTGGTTTTGCCGAATGTTATTATTATCATTCTCGACTTATTATGTTTTTTTATATTTTTTATATCTTTTTCTCTCTTTTTTCTGTAATCGCGTTGCAAAATTGCTTTTGATAAGCGTGCAGAGCTTGATCTCTGATGGAGGGATAGGAATTTTTTTTTTCGTTGCGATGGAGATTGACGTGCATTAGTATTTGTTACTTACCGGTCGCGAGTCGTCCCACGACAGGCTGCGTTGTTAGAGGGAAATAAAATGTAGCGTTAAAATATATGCATTAGTTTTGTTTTCGAGGTAGATGTTAATGATAAGAGAAATATTAGTATTTAATAGGTATTTCATAGGTATTTTGAGATAATTTTGAGAAGTAAAACAACGTTTTCAATTTTTATTCGTTTGAATTTAATTTATCATAATCATTATCGCATAAATTGAAGATTTGAAAATAAAATAAAATTAATGTGAAAATTAACATCAGACTTAGGTATAGATCAAATTGTACATTACTGTAGGATTTTTGTTTGATAATAAAAAGCTTAAAAGTTTTCAAGTATTCAAAGATAGGTTACGTTTAAAAAGCATTCTTAAATTAAAAATACTAGACAACTATACAAAAGAGCACATAGTAACCCAAATTCTGACGTTCTCTCTGTAGTTTAATAATGATTCATGTTTTACAAAACAACATTTGCATTGACACCACTACAAAAATTCATACAAAAACGACGTTTTACTTATCGACACCCACCACCAACCCATCCCCTTTTCTAAACCAACAAACCCAAAACAACTGACCAACAACAACAAAAAGCCCCAAAGAATCTGCCCAAACTCACTTGATTTTCGATTGCCGCATGAACTGTTGGATCTTGCGGGCAGCTTGGTGCGCCGCCTGCTGGTGCACAGCCTGCTGTCGCGCGCTCGTCGAGCCACCCGGCCGCGCCCTGTAGTTCCTGTAGTTGCTCTGGATCACCATCGCGGCTTTCGTCGCTTGCCTGTGTGATGTACACGCGTCACGTATATATAGATATACATATATAGCTCACGCTTCAATGAGAAAGAGAGACAGTTTGGGGCGAAGGGAGGAAGTAAGTTTTATAAGTGTGTCAGTTTTGCGGAAGTTTCGGGGTAAATTTTGAACGGTGAAAGTTTAATGCTTGCGGTTATAGGGATAAAGTAAACGTTGCGGTTTATCGTATAAAATTATAAAAAATTTTTGTAACACACTTTTCCCGCTAATATGCAGAAATGTTTTATCAATCGCGAAAATTACGGATACTCTTCGTGTGTACAATACCAGTCCGGCCAACCCTGACACGGATCCGCCGAACCGTGAAATTTACTTTAGCCAGCGCGTGGCAATCGACTCCCCGCCCACGGCGGCGCACTTTTACACTACTAAGACCCGTAAATATACAATCGCGAGTCCTATACCTACAACTCCCATTTGCATCCCCCGAAAATCGCCCTAACACACCGTCGGCGCTATAATACATTACCGACGAAAGAAGACAAGTAGTATATACTAGCCGCTAAGCAGTCACGGCCGCGCGCGTTTTCATTTCGCGCAACAACGAGACCGAGACGTCTTCTCCTCTGCGCGGCGTCGCTGCTTCTCAAGGCTCTAAAGTCGTATTAATTTAATGCCAGCTTAATTTCGTATTCGGCCCGTCGCGCGCTGGCGCTCGCCGGGCCGCAAGAAACGAAGGAAGTCCCCGCAAAGTTTCCGAATTATTTACGATGGCAATTAAAAGTTCAACGCTGCTGCTGCTGCTATCCCTCTACCCCTGCGCTCTGGTCAGGCTCTCTCTCTCTCTCCTTCTCTGTTCTAGGCTTGAAGCTCTCTCTCACGAGATGCCGGCGGATCGTTAACTCGCTGCCACTTCGTAATCGTGACTTATTTCGAAACGAGGCACACGCCGGAGACTCGCGCCGCGAGGTCTCTTAATTCGAATAACTGATGATCGCAGGGGCTACGTGTATTAAATACTTTTCATAAAGGGAGGGAGGAAGAGCAGTTTCTTGGGATTGAAGTTTTCGGGTGGTGGGGAGAGGGAGGGTTATGTATGGGGTGAACTTTAAAGGAGGAAAAATGAACGGTGCGAGGTATATAGAGAGTCCTTGTATCGCGATGTTAGTTTACGATGCTTAAGGGGGGGAGGCAGAGGGTTAGACGTTAGATTTAGGAAAGTTTGGTATATGAGTTTAGTAATTTTGCGGTTCTTGGGGAAAATTTAAGCAGATTTTGTACGGAAGATGTATTTTGATAGTTTAGAATAATAGAAACAGTTTCAGTACGACTAGTCTACAGTTTGGATAATTCATATGTCAGAGAAAAGAAGTAATGTTTCTTCCGCGATATTAATACAAGAATAAATCCAATTGTACATTATACTCTTTAAAAATGAAAAAGTAAAAAGTTGATCATTTGTGCGAATAACCGATAGAATCTATTAATATTTTAGTAAATATTCAAATACATTTTTAAATAATTCAGAATTACTGTTTATTATTAGAACCGGAAGGCAAGCGAGTATACAGAATCTATAAGGAGTACGTTGGATTTTCAAGAAATTAGGCAACACTTTTTACGATGCCTCGCGAGTTTCATCAAATTATCGTTGACCTTCTTTTTAAACTTCTTTTAGGGCGCGCTGATATTATTAAGCTACTCAGGAAGGCCCGTTTTTATCGCAAAGTAGAGAGAGAGAGAGCGTGAGATTTCCTTTTTATGATCTCTTCACGAGCGAAACTTCAAGTCTATAAATGCACACACATAGCCCCATATACCTGCCGCCCCGGGGCTCATCATTTTCTGATACTATCAGCGGTAATTACTGCTGCCTTCGCCACGGTTAATTTTTAAAACTTATTCGCTCACGCGCTGAATAATACATCAACTTGTATTCGCGAAATTAAAGTTATCGCGATTTTAAATAGGATGGTATATACACTCGCGATTTGATGGTTTTAATGAAGTCTCGGTCTATAATCGCTAACCTGATACTGCTGATTTTATTCCGCTACGTTGGCGATAGAAAATTATAGCTTTGAGAAAAGTTTTTCATTATAAATGTAGTTTTTTTAAATTCAATTCAATTTGAGACGTAAGAAGAAGCAAAAGCTCTATTTCGAGCTATAACTTTTCGACGATACGGCCTTGCCCTTATCAAGGCTGTGTGTTATGAAACGGGGATCCATTCGAAAACACATCACGTATTTATATTTCCGACCAATACGAATTAAACTTTCGCCTTAAATCCTCAATTTATCTTTTATCGTAAAAATGATAATTACTGATTTTCCCATACTTTTTACCACTTTTAAATTAAAAGTTAATTTTCTTCATTGTCTTTCCCAAGTTCTACCACAAAATATTATCTAACTCCGCGTTTGTTAAACAAGAGCCAAAGATTATTTACACATTAAAAAACTCTACGAACTTTCTATTAATATCCCTCATTAAAACCAAATTCGACTGAAAATTAGCTAGGGCTGCACGATATTGCAAGATTAATCTTGATATTGTATTTTTTTGCCTCAATATTTAAGACAATAACCGATGCAATATTTATATACAGTTTTCGATACAATATCAAGATTGTGGTGTCAAGAATGTGAAGAATCTTGTCTTGTCTTGAAAATAACTTAACATT
>UXGD01003925.1:0-18739 GCA_900474315.1 Torymus auratus
AGACAAGATTCTTGACACCACAATCTTGATATTGTATCGAAAACTGTATATAAATATTGTATCGATTATTGTCTTGACTTTTGAGGCAATACAATACAATATCAAGATTAATCTTTCTATATCGTGCAGCCCTATCTTTTCCTCTTCGGTTCTGAATTATTGTGCACGTTACAAAATAAAACCTTAACAAGACTTCAATGGGCATTACAGTATTATCAATACAAGATCATTTAGAAAACCTCCGAGCATTCAATCACTCACCCCTAAGCGTGCGCGCACCCACACACGCTCACCCAATCACCCTCGTTCCGCTCTCTGATTGAACAATAAAACGCGCTAGACGCGAATTACAGCCTCTCCTCGATCCCCCGCTGTACTCTGCGAAATCTCTCAAAGGAATCAATTGCATTCCACCATCGATCCCCTTACACGCGCACTCGCGACACTATATACCTATCTACCTACCACTGCACCATCGTCGTCCTCGTCCGTGAAATTGAATAAAATCAAAGCGAGCGTATAAAACTCGCGATATCGCCTTACGCGATAAGGCGGCCCGGCCGCTACGAAAAAAAATCTAAGAGTCAGACCCCAGTTATATGTCCAGCGATTGCGCGCACTTCAAGAGGTTTGAGCTAGCGAACTCTTTCGAGCTGAATCAGAAATTTCATTCCGATACGAGCCCGAAGGAATCTGATAAATGGGCATGGCCGGGGTATATCTCGCGAGAGAGTAAGAGAGAGAGAGAGAGAGAGAGAGAGAGAGAGAGAGAGAGAGAGAGAGAGAGAGAGAGACTGCGGATTCAGGAACACGTCGTGGAGGGTCGGAAGTTCGACGGAGGGCCGGGCAATAGAGCCACCGCACCTGGGGAAACCATTTCCTCCGGTTAATCGAAACGGCTCTCTCTCTCGCTCACTCCGTTATATACCCTCTCGATCCGGAAAACGTAAACTCTCTCTCACGGTAGCTCTTGGCCGCCGCGCCTCATCTTGGCCGAGCGGAATACTAAGCTACCGCTACCGTGGCAGCGGACAGAATTTTGCCCGGGCGCGCGCAAGTGCTCGTGAATTCGAAATTGGAAAAAGTTCTATATATATGTATATATATCTAGGCCGAGTGGCGAGAGAGAGCGAGCGCGTAGTGGCGTTGCCGGTTCAACTCCACGTGGCCAAGCCTCAAGATTGCCTTTTAGGGCCCCGGCTCCCGTTAAATCTTCGAACGACGTTCATCTATTTTAAATCGGGGAGAATGGGGCGCGAGCGGAAAGTAGAGAGAGAAGAGGGGAAGGAAGAAGTTTAAAAGTTCGCTCTGCAACGCTGAAGGACGAGGAATTTCTTCGGCTGGCGTGTCGCAAGCAAGCGCGAATCACTGGGTTACGACGTTTCAGAAAGTTATCATCGCTGATTTACAATGGAGATTTTTTCTCTGCCCCCTTCTCCCTCCGCACGCTTAATCGCTTCAATAGAATTTTCGCGCGTCTTTCGTCTCCCTTGAGGTTTCTCTTTCTTTTTCACTTTCTTTCTTTCATTCGTAGAGAGTCGCACTGTTCGGTCTCCTTGTGCCATGTGCGCGAATGAGTAATTTTAACTTCATCAAGTCGAAATATCACTTTTGAGTGTGGTACGCGGGAGATTCAAAGTCAGGGTCTGTGTGCAGTGGTGCAGCTGAATTAAAATGTGCGAAGAAGAACCGCGCGTGGCTAATTGACTTTCAGATTGTGAAAAGTTGGCTGCGCGCGCGTGCGACACTATTAAGCGACGCCATTATCCTTCTCCCCCTGTTCGATAATAAAGTTGAAATATTGTCGCCGAGGAAAAGTTTGATTTTGGGACACGTGATAATTATTAAAATTTTCCAGGATTTATGTGGTAAGTTTTTTAGTATATAATGCAAAATTGTTCAATATGTTATTGAGTTTAAATAGGTCAAGCGAGTAACAAGTCTTAATCTTTTCTTATAATATAATTTAGAGGTCCTTTAATTATTAAAAGTTCGTAAATAAATCTTGGGATTATTTTTAATAATATTCTTTTCCTCTGATATACGAACGTCATTTTGTAATCTTCATATTACGAAAATGCAATTCCACACACATATTCTGTATGATATTGCGATGTATGTTTTACATTCAGGTCACGAAAATCAATCTAGCATTTAATTATGAAGGTACAACATACTTTAATTGAGAAACCCAGTAATCTCTTCGCGATTAATTTACTTTGCTACACGTCGTCAGCTAAAACAAGGTCTCGTAAATAACTTTGACACAATGAAATAAAAATTTGAGCCCATGCTTGATCCCAATACTCTTTTCCCTCCGTCACCCATTTACTTTTTCTCTTCATATCCAGAAAACAAAAACACAATTCAATTACCCCAAACCCACCACCTATTCCCCTATATTAAACCACGTAACTCATTTCTTCCCCAACAACAAGCGACACCGGATCGCGCAAAAAGCATCATTAGCCAAAAGAAAAAGATCGCGCTATATTCTCTTACCTAAGTCCAGGCACGGCGCTGACCGAGCGCTGATCCGGGCTGGTGATCCAGGTAACATGTGGCGTCGGGCTGCCGTGGGCCGAGCAGCTCAGCTGCGAGCCCGTCGTGTTCGCGAAGACGAGTGTGCTCGGCGGCTCCAGCACGAACACCGGCCCCTGCTGCCCCGTTATCGCCGTCGGCCTCCATGCTGAAACACAGCAAAAAGAGAGAAAAATATAATATTATATACATCTGCAGTCGTGTGTCGCCTTTATACACCTCGCGTGTGTGTATATATATGTATATAACGTGCATGACCGGCAAGCCCGATGAGGGCTTCGTTAAAAATCCTTGTAAAGGAGATTATTTAGGAGGAATGCTAGGGGGTAAAACGAGGGAGAGAAAAATCGCCGGGGAGCTCGCAATGAATGGGCCGAGCGAGAAACTCTCCGGACCCGACGTGAGCTGAAAACCTAACGCCTAGCTACTCCCTGCGCGCGCTACCTTTTTTTCTCCTTCCTCCGGTAGTAGTAGGTAGCTTGCAGAGAGGGGAAAAATTGCTTTCGCTCGCACTTTTTCCGGCCCGGAGACGATGTTTAAGGTGACGCGGTAGTCGTCGTCCCTTCTTCCCCCTTTCACCTTTCTTCACACACGAGGACGAGCAGACTGCAACGACGATCGATGCCAGTCGGCTACTGCAGAAATAATTCATCCGGCATTAATTATTTAGCCGGCGACTCGCTTGCGCCTTAAAATCCGATTTGAGAAGTCTCTTGCCGCGCTAAATCAGGATTTCGCGTCTCGCGCGCTCTTGCGCACGCCGATAGTAAATTGTATCACGGGCTGGCCACGACGCGGGAGAGAGCGCCGGCGGCGACGGATCAGCCACACTGGACCTCTCGTATATATATAGCAGCGAGCTCTCTCGGTGTGTCCTAAAGCCTTTGAGCCGGGAGGAAGTGAAAATATCGCCGGCGGTGGTGTACCGTGATGCTGAGGCGCCTTGATTTTTCTCTCGCTCGGGAAGAAAAGAGGACGCGACGTGCACGCTGAAAGAGAGGAAGGTGATAGTGGCTGGATAGTGGGGGATTATTGAGGTTATGGGGCTGGCCTGGGTTTATGAGGGAGAGTCGCTTAATAAGGATGTTTGTTTGTTTCTTTAGGGATTTAATATAATGAGGGGGGTGGATTTTTATTCGGGAAGAAATTTTAGTGACACGGCGTTATAATTTATTTGTTTGTTATGGTGATAACCGAAAGTAATGTGCGACGATATAAATATAACTGAATAATAGGACATAGGACAATATAATTGAATAATAGGTGTTTTGTAAGTATAAAGTAGCACTGCACGAGAGCATGCAATACAATACAATATTTCTGTAATTATTGTCTCGTTCTTGTGAATTCTTGAAAATTTCTCTCTTGTCTTGGTCTCGTCAATCAATATGAAAAGTATTATTGTCGTGTCTTGAAATTCTCGATCATATTGGAATTACGCAGACGTGTGGCAGTAAGCGAGTCAATCATTAGAATAGGTCTCAAACCTAAATACCCGGGAAACACGAGGTATACGTAAAACTGGAGTGAATTATGCAGATGTGTGATAAAAAGCAAGTCGATTATACAAAAAAGTCTTAACCCTAAAGAGTCGGGGCACGTGAGGTTCACGTAGAAGAGGAAGGCACGTAGACGCGAAACAGTAAGCGAGTTGACTATTTGGGTTTCAGATCTTTTTAAATGATTTACTGTTAAAACTTTTAAGTTACAAATACATTTCGGCACAAGTAAAGTCAATGCACCAGTGAATGGCCAATTATTGTTTTTATTTAATTAGTTATTATGGTTATTTCAATAAATTATTACGATTAGAAAATCTCAAGTCACCACAATCTTGATATTGTATTGAAAACTGTATATAAATATTGTATCGATTATTATCTTGAATATTGAGACAAGAAATGATGATACTCTCAGTTGTATATGTTATTATTGTTTTAGTATATTGCCGAAATTTTATGGCAATGTGTTATCATTAAATTTAATATATTCTTCGACCTATAAATATATATTAGGTCATTTGTCACCAATATTTATGAAAAAAAGAACAACTTTATTTCCATGCATCTAAATCATCAAACAATAACCACGTGTTAAACACATCGCACCGTACGTAAAAGAACCGAAATAAATAAAAGGAATTCTCTATTCACATAATAAAATGAATAAAAAGACTCGCCGTGCGCGCTCAGATGGTCCACGCCGGGTGAGATACATATACATAAAACTGTACCGGGTGAAAATGAACGATAAATTAGACTCGAATGCCTTCTTTTTCTCTTTCCCCTCTGACGTCTCTCTTTCCCTACTTCCACCCTCCCTCCCCTTACCCTACTTTTCATACACATCCTTGCCCCGCTAACTGCAGCGCGCGCCTTTGCAAAATTTGGAAAACGTGCGCTTTGCTTCACTATATACATCGTCGTCTCGGCAGAAAACACGGGCCATGCTGCTGCACCAACATATATATACCATACATACGCGGCTTATGCCCTCTCGCTATATAGCTGATCGCGTCGACCAACGCGCGCAAACTCGTTTATACGTCCCTCCGCGATTCGATGCACGTTCGGTCGCGCCCGTGCACGTGCGCGTTATATTCCCCCGACGTCGTCTTCGTTCGCGAGCGAGCGCGCGAAATTCCCGGCCCGAAATAGCAGTTTTACATTTTTATCAAAAAGTTCGCCACCACCCCGCTACTACGACGAGGCGGCCGCGTCGTCTGGTCTTCTTCTGCTACTGCTGCGTCAGCGGCCCGCGCGCCTGATTTCGCGAACAATCATTTCCGACGAGGGGGTGGAGGTGGAGGAGCACGACTTCTAGGGAGAGAGAGCTGTACTTTCATGCAAATGGTGCGCAAGCACGGTAGTGTAGGGGTGTGTATTGTGGCTTGTCTCGTGTTGGATGTATATGTACGTACTTTTTGGGATATAGAGTGAGTGAGGAAAGTTTCGCTTTCGCTGGAGGGTGGAGGAGGAGGGGATCGATGTGTATCGGCAGCGACAGCAGCAGCGCGACAAGGGAAAGAGAGAAAAAGGAGGAGCGAAACAGATGCGCGCAAGCGAGCAAAGGAGGAAGTTTTCGGTACTTCGAGAGAGAGAGAGAGAGAGACGGACGCAAGCGGGAGGGGGAGAGCTTTTGCGCGTGATTTATGCGCTATTTGCGCTGTGTTATCGTCGGGAAATTTGCCGCGCGCGGCAAGGCGGTGGCTTTCCGCGCGAGTATTTTTTTTTTTTTTTTTTTTTCGTTGAGGGTTCTGAAGTTCTGGTAAAAATATGTAGTGTTGATGTACGTTTGAGAGTGCAGTATGCTGGATGTCTTTTAAATACTGGTATTTCAGAGGATTGTGGAAAATATGGTTTTTGGAGGGACTTTATTTTGGACATTAAAAAGGTTGCTGATTTGGAACTTGGTATACTATAGTAGAGTAGAATAGTTTTTTATTGTAAAAGACGGAGAGAAGAACAAGTAACATCGAGGAAGCCATTGCATCACTTCCGGGGAAACTTCTTCGACATTCAAAGTTAAAATAGAAGTTGGATTAACGACAAACACCGGTTTATTCAATGTGTTTTCTAAGTACGAAAAAGAAAATACATCAAGTATCTGTATCAGATTTACTAAAATATTATAATTAGTTTAAATCATAAATAAATAAAACATTTTCTACACGTTCCGAAATATATTTCTAAAAAGCAACATTTTCGCCTGATTCTTCCCCTATAAATTGTAAAAATACACAAACCTTCCACCCAACATGAAAAACCTTCCAACAATTCAATAAACAACCGATCAGCGTTTCTTGTCACACGCGCCACGCGACAACCCACCGAAACTCCTTTCACCCCACCTTCTGCTTCCCCTCGGCCAGCATCTCCGAAACACGACCAAACAAGAAAGTGTTTACTCTGAAGCACTGGCAGAGAGGGAGCGAGAGATACCGGAAGGGGCAGCAGTACGCAGTTCTGGACTCCTCACGTGCGCACGCGGAAAAACTGTCGAGAAGCGCGAGAGCAGCGCGCGCCCGGAGAAAAGTTGTTGCTTGCACGCTGTGGAAGTCCGATCTTACCCTTTCCCCATACGCCGGACTTTCCTCCGTCATCGCAAAAGTCCGCGCGTATACACACACACACAGACATACTGCTCGCGCGAAATGAACTTTTGCGAGCGAGCGGAATACGCGAACCGTATATAAGGTATACATGTATATACCTCTCTGTCTCTCTTCTTCTTCCGGTACGAGCGGTAATCGCATTCTATCTCTTCTCTACTCTCGCTCTCTCGCAGAGCGCGAACTTGCTCGCTCTTCAAACTGTTTTCTCTTGTGTATTTCTCTCTCTCTCTCGTTCTTGCAAGAGCGCTCTTCTTTTTTAATCTCGTCCGCCGCTTGAGCTTTGACGGGAGAGCGCGTCTTGTTTTCGTCGTGCAGCGCGGACTGTTTGCCTCTTGCGATTTCGAATCGTCGGAATTTCGATGTTGCGAGGCGAAGAGAGAGGGAGGAGATAACGGAAAAGTCATCTTTTCCAAGCGAGCTGATCGCGATTGAGCTCCGCCGCTAAATGAAATTCGCGATTGACTTTTGTTAGAATTGAGTTTTATTTTAAAGACCGGAAAGGGTAGTATTGAGACGGGTTTGGGGTTTCGGTGGGGCGGAATGTATTCTTATTCTTGATGAAACCGGTTTATTGGAAAAGCTTTTATTTAGTGATGATAGGAAAGAAGCCTTTTGTTTCAATTTAGTGGACAGAAATGGGTTGGAAAATTCTAATTTATTTTTGTTCACCGTGGTATAGAAATATTTTACTCAATTTAATTTGATTCGGAGTACACTCTTGATGTTATTTCAAAATAAATCTTTGATAATTCCATTATAGCTAATAAAATATTGAAAGCCGTTATTTACACATGCTGGTAGTGAATTACTCGCTAATAACTTTTACAATTCGCACGCACCGACGCGCAAATACAATGGGAATTATACAATATTATATCACCGTTATCCTGGAAAATGCACATTATTTACAACAATAAAATTGCGCAACAATGAAGCGAAAAAAGTAATCGATTGTTTTATACAAACTCGCTCTCGCGCATTTCTCGGATAAAATCGGAATCAGACTCGCTTTTACATAACGCGCTGACAATTAATCGAATGATAAATACAACAATGAAGCCCGTTCGCTAATAAGCTCTTGTATATACATTCTATCGTACTTTTCTCCCTCTCTCTCTCTCCAACCCTTGCTTGTCATCGCGTTTATAATTCACATTACGTATAAAAATCGATCGCCAGCCCAACTTTCCAAATCGGAAAACCATCATCCCCAATAATAACCATCCGCAAACTTCCACCCCTATACTCCTAATTAAAAGTCGCCGTACTATAGCATCCTCCCAGCTCCCCACATAAAATCCTCATTGTACTACATCGTGTCCCCACCTGCACCCGCGACAGGCATCAACGTCCACGCATCATACACATTCCTCTTCGTATCTTACTACTCTATACATGTCCACCGTATATACGCATCGGCTAGGGTCGTTGCCGCGCTTATAGAGGGGAACGGAGAAAAAAACAGCCGCTGGAGAGTATCGGAATTCGAAAGAGAGCGAGAGAAAGGACGTTCCGCGATCGACATGCGCGCTCTGCACGCGTGTTTTACGGGGCGCGCATACTCTCTCTCTCGCTCCTTTGACACGCGCGGGCGCCTCGACAATGCCGGCGTAAAAACAATGCGCGAGCGCGAGAGGCCCTTCAAACGTGCTAGTCTGCGCATGTGTATACGTACGTAGGTACGTATGTACGCGAGCGCGCGGACACAATGTACGCTCGGGTATAAAGGCAGCCGTGGTACAGTCGCCAGGAAAAATATTTACTGATACTCTTTACTCTTTTGCGTACTCTCTCTCTATTTTTTTTCGCGTTTCGTTCGATGTATATATACATACATGTGTACACCTTTAGTGTAGAGGCGTTCGGATATCGCGATCCACCGCGCGCCCGCGTTTTTATTTCTCTTTCAGGACTTCTTTTCAAGCTTTATATGCCGGTACGCGCGCGCGCGGATTGCAAATCAATTTTTTATCAAAGATAACTTTTAATTAAAAAGGGCGCGCGCGGGTGTGTGTGTCGACGTATATAGGTGAGTCGCTGTGTAGGTATGTGGGATGTTCGATCCGGATTGGATTCGAATAAAAGTATATATAATAAAGGGGAGAAAAATTTTTGCCGCGGGAGAGTCAGGAGAGTAATTCGTGAGTCGCTCCGTCAAACGCTTACGGTTTATATAACAGGTTTATATTTTTTAGCGCAAATCCTGTACGTATAGATGTTCTATACCCGTGTGTTTGAAAAAAGCGCACTCACGCGTGATAAGTCCTCGACCGTAACACGAGAAAAAAATCACACAGCGGCGTCGCGTAATTCAATCAAGGTGCAGGTAATTAGAAACGGATACTTGTATTTGATTAAAACCCGACCGATTTATGACAGCGATATAGCCTATATAGGACGATCGCCCGCTTAATATTTTAATTCCCCACCTTCCTCCGCCCCTAAAACACGGGCAATAAAATCGCGAGTTTACTCGGGCACGGCCCCAAATGTGGGATAAAAATTCATGAAAACGTAATTTATCGCCGTATCCCCGCTCGTACAGCCGGTCATTACGCGCGATATCCGCGCTCGCGTAATAAATTTTAATGCCTCGAGCTCGCGCGATGGATCCATCAGCAGCCCAAGATCCGCTCGCTCGCTCGATTTTCATTACGAAATTTAATATTAGCAATAAAAGGCGCGAAATTAAAGGCATTTTTTCGCACCTATGCGTGTGATGTGTGGGTGTGTGTTGGCGACCGATCAATACCTATACTCTTTCCACGCGGCTTTCGAGATATATGTATATGCGACTGCATATTTTTTAGCCGCTGCTCTGTGGGTTCGGCGTATAATCGAAAAAAGCTCTCTCTCTCACTCTCATCGCTTTCTCCTTCGCGACGAAAATAAAGGCG
Organism: Torymus auratus; assembly: GCA_900474315.1. Classification (NCBI taxonomy): domain Eukaryota; kingdom Metazoa; phylum Arthropoda; class Insecta; order Hymenoptera; family Torymidae; genus Torymus; species Torymus auratus. Next base: position 9,553 of record UXGD01003925.1, read on the forward strand.
AGCTGCGCGAGCGCGAGGCTATTAAGACTGGGTTGCTCGCCGTATATATATAGGCTTCATTGAATATCAAATCAATGACTTACGAGCCACTAAATCAAGCTTTATATCGCGCCACGACCGGCTACAGATAAACCTTCCCCCATCCTCCCTCCGTTTTTCATTTCGCAGGACAGTAAAGTCTTTCTCTCTCCCTCTCGTATCCAGAAAAAAAAATCAACAAAGCCAGCGTCCTCCCTACGTATATACACGCGGGAGGCGGAGAGGAGAGGGAGATTTCAGTTTACGCCGCGCGCGTGTGAAATGGAATTGCAAAGCGAGAGTCAACGTCGCGTCGTCCTGTGTGGGTGGTGTGTATATACCACGCGGCGAGAGCGCGGGGGCAACGTTGACAGAAACGATTTTTAAAAAAGGAGAGCGGCGGACGCTGGCGCTGTTGGCTATGGCTTTTAGGAGCTGGTTTGCGCAGGTATTTTTCCCGCGAGATAAGGCGGTGTTTGCGAAAATATTGCTGTTATCTCGATAAATATGATTTGAATGTCGCGGATGCCCGGAGTTTGCGCGCTCGGAGGGATTGTTGTTTGCAGTTGGTTTTACTTTTTTTGGGGGGACAGATGGAAAAGTACTTTTTATTTGGAGTTTGACATTTTAAATGTCGCTGGCTATTAAAATAACAGTGGGTTGGTTGGAGCAAATATGAGAGTTTTGGAGTTTTTTATTATGAGAAATTTATGTATGAAATTCAGAGTGTTATGTATATTTATACACGTTATAATTTTATTTCATCTCGTTCCATTAAATCTCTAAAAATTTGACTATATACGGCACGACCCTTCTCTCGATCGATAAATCCCTGTAAATAATTATATACGCGCACTATATGTACATCGAAAGGCACTTAATAAATTATAGCGACATCAGAGCCGCTCGTCCGCTGCCAACCAGTATACAGAATAAAATATCATCGCGCCTCCTCTCACCGCCAACAAAAACCGTCGTCATCATTACACACCCCGTTTAATCACACCTCATTATTAACCCCATCACTCCCACTCGAATTCCTCGATATACCTTCGTTTCTCATCCACTCTAATCCCTGACTGACCTCCTCCCCTTTCCGTATAAATTATTTTCCACAGCGATCCGTGGCAAAAGAACGCGACGGGCGCTCACACACACCGCAAATAAATTGCACCGTCGACGTCGCTGCACTGCGCACAGAGCTCGAGCACAAATCAGGCCATCACACAGATACATACACAGAGATGCCGTCGTCGCATCTCTCCCTCTCCGATGCGTATCGATCAATCGGCCTCGCACGCATACGCGTACGTATATACGTCAGCCGAAAGAGAGATAATACGCGAGACGCCGAGGGAGAGAGAGAGAAACGGGGCTAAAGCTGCGCAGACGCGCGCGCGCGTGACGACGGCTGAAAGATCGTAATTGCGAATTCGTTGACCCGCGAGAGGAGGCCCCCTCGAGTGGCGCTTTCCGCGAGCGAGCGAGCGGGAGAGGGAAAAAGTGTAAAAGAGAAGTCGAGCGCTCACTCGCTCCCTTCTCTCTCTCTCTCCCTCTGTGAAAAGCAAACGCGGAGAAAAAGAGCGCGAGCGCAAACAGACTCTCTCTCTCGCTCTCTCCAACGCGCGTGCAATCGTTTATTTTTCTGGCAATTATATTCTTCCGTGAAAGGAACCCCGAGCCCTTTTCACTCTCTCCTTCTTTCTCGTATTTATTTCCCGTGAATGCCGTCGTGAAAGCACGCGCGACGACGACGCTCGATTCAGTCGTCGCCAAGACGTGCGAGCGAGTGGGAGAGTAAAGGGGGGAGAAGGAAGTCTGCGGTGCAGGGGTGTGCACGTGTGTGTGTATGCGGCTAGGCAATAATTTCTAATTACCCGGGCGTTCGCGCGCTATTATCGGCTCTGCGGCTGGCGCTCTGGCAGTATATAGGCGCCTGGTTAAGGCTGCGATTCCCATGCCGCGCGCGTCTGCGATCCTTTTAAGGGTTCGTAGACGAATACGACGGGGGTTGGTTGTTGGGTCGTGGGATTTGATAGGCTCGCGTGGATGTGGGTATGTGGGATTTAGTTTGTTTTGCAGAGTCAATTTTATGTAGGTTGTGTGTGAGGGGGTGGGGTGAAAATGGCGTTGCTGCGAGAAAAGGTTTTTCAGTATGTAGAGCTGATGAAAAGCGTTTGTTACATTTTCTGATAATAATAAAAATCTAGGTCTGACTGATATCTGTAAAGATGATTTTAATTTTGTGTGAAAAAATATGATGCAAAACTAATATTTAACCAAAATATAATTTTATGTGTAATTTTTATTTTATATAGAGTGCCTGCAGGAAATTGTTATACTACATGCACTATTTTTCAAAACTGTAAGCAATAAACCTCTGCATCCTATACGAATATATAGGATACAGATGAATAAAACCGGGATTACCTACAACATTGTACCTCTAGACCTTTATGAAAAGCCGCACTGGTGTAACAAACAATGCCAATATACATGATGGAAAATGGACCCTAATGAACTTTAATCCGGTTATTCCGTCCTTATAACTCGCATGCACACCGAGCGGTAAAAAGAAAAAAAAAATTACACCGACACACAGCCACACTCAGACTTCAATGCTCTAATTAACCACATTTGTTCTTCAGCCCCCCCGACGCGCACCCTTGCGCAACAAATAACCGTAACAAACTCGCTTTAAAATACTAAAAACCGCCTGCGCCCTGCCGTACCATCAATCTCCACAAACCAGCAGCAGCAGCAGCGCGAGAAAACAGAAAAATCAAACGGTGCGCCGCAGACAATAAAACTAAGGTAAAGGATCGGCCCGTTCGTTTTCGTTTCGCACGATCGCGCGCTATACTCGCGGCGGGGGCAACACGAAAAAGCACCTTAACCCCCCGCTTGCACACGTATACGTACCTACCTAGCTACCTACGTAAGAGATAGCGATCCTCCTCACTTTTATTTCTCTCCGTCTTCGCGCGCTCGTAGGGTTGAAAAGCAGCGGGGGCGGCGGCTTTTCACCGCGTGAATGGCTCGACGATTGCCCGCGCCCGTAATGACGATTTACAACTGATAGGCGGCCGAGACACGCTATACTGCTCCCTTCAAGTCCTTCTCTTTTCTTGTCATATAATGTAGGCCGAGAGACGTAGCTGAAAAAGAGCGAGAGACAAACGAGAGAGAGAGAGAGAATTTCTCGACTGCTGCTGCCGGTTCTTTTTTGAAGAGAAGAGTGGAGGGATGAGGGTGTCATTCAGCGGATCGCGACGCTCAGCTCGTAATTAACAATGCGCCTACTTTGGCGCGAGCGCGCGAATGAGAGGGCCCGAGTATGAAGCGAAAGAGAAGCCGGTGTGGAGTGAGTGAGGGAGCGAGAGAGAGAGAGAGAGCAAATTGCAGTCATTAGCGTAATTTTAAGGGCTCAGAGATATGGCAGTGTGTAAGGAATAGCTGATTTTTTTTGGACGCTACACGGAGTTTTAATGTATTGTCAAGATGATGACCGGGTAGTGAAAAAACGTGTATTTAACGGGTTGAAGGGTTTATGTATTTCATTTTGTTTCTTTGTTCCTCGTTGAAAGGGTATATTCAAATACCAGATACTTTATCATACAAATTAACATATTTATAATTGAAATAAATAATGTACAATTTTGTTACGTAAAAAATGAAGAACGAATATCCATTAAAAAATTATAGCAATTAATTATCGTAATTAAAATAATTGTTTTAGTCTAGGATAGACTTGATATACGTGCATTAAATGCACCTCGAACAGAAATAAAGTATCTTCGGGTACGCGTCGTAAAGATTGAGTTCCATCATAATATATACTCAGGAGAAAGAAGCATAAAGGCAAGGCAGATAACGCCCGTATAATAAAGTCAAATAAGATTCCGCGCGTCCCATATCTGCCCGTTCCGCTTGAAATAAGCAGCGCTGCGAATCGAAAAATATAAGATTTGACTAACGCGCTGCATTTTTCGCTCTCTCTCTCCTTCTCTTTCCATCACTGATTCAAGCTGACACTTTATGACCTTTTCCAGCTTCCAGCATGATGAACGCATATTTTTCTCGAGCCGGCGCTAGCGCGTAACCATCAATGTGGTAAATGTCTTGTTCTGACACATTTAAGTAGTTCCGACGTCGAAGTTTCCGCGCTCGCGCGTTCCGATGCGTATTTTACTTTTATATTTCCAACGCATTATTCAAGTACTTTTCACTCGCGAAGTTTCGCATCTCGCGCGCGCGCTCTTCCTGTCAAACTCTCCGCGTACCGCGAACGAAAATGGCGCTGCAGTTTTCGTTTATAATAAAAAAAACATGGGATCGTTTTGCGTGGTGCATGATATTGCGGAATATTCGTATATAGTGATGCTTGTCAGTTGGATTTTGATGCGTCGCGAAATAAAATTACTTCGCTATACGAGCTTTACAATTAACCTTCCCGTGACATTTGTGTGGCGGCGGGACAATCGAGGACCAGGAGTGAAGTTTCAATGCATAAAAAACGATTCTTCATTTTTCCCCGTGAAATACGATCCCTTCAGAAAAAAAAGATCAAAAAATACACGCGGTGATGGGTCGCGTTTCGGAAAATTGTTCGGATGACACGCGAGGTGTTATATCCGATGGGGGATTAAAATTTGATCTGGAAGTTTGTACTTCTCTAAAATTTTTTGATTGATCTTTTTCATTGCGAATTCGGGCACTATTATAACTCACTGAGATATTTTAAGGTTTGCTTATTCGCTAAATATCATTAGATAGATAATAAACTAGGACTATTTGATCGATCAGAATTTAAATCTTTTGAGTGAAAAAAACCTAAATTTCAGCTTTTTTTTCTAGAAGATCAGTACACACAGATGTGGACTACTAATTGTCAAAAAGATTCAAATTTAATGCACAAAGCATCCCACGTTACAATACGATTACACCGTTCAAAAAATTCACCCATAATTTCAAAGACCCACAAAACTACCTCATCAGCTCATATAATTGGATTGTCCAACTCGCTCGCACCATGCCGACTACTACTCCATCGCACAACAAATTACACCTTCCTACACCCATTCACTCACTCACCTCCACAAACATCCTCGTACACACTCCACTCTACTTTTTTTTCATTTCGTTATTCGCGGACGCATCGCTCGCACGCGATGGGAAGCGATAATTAAAAACTTTGCGTGCGGTTCTCACTCGCGCTCACGTATACACGGGGAATCTCCGCAACTATAGCAGCAGCTAGCATTGCCGTACAGCACACCCGCGTCTCATATTTTTATTTCGAGTTCGTTAGCGCGCGAGGACAGGCATAATTAGCGCCTCGGACAGGTTACCCGCGTACGCGTACACGTATACACACCGGGAAAGAGATGCGGGACGCGAGGATGAGCGTAGAAACGTGCTTGCGCGCTATCTCCCTTTCTCACTCGTGCGGCGGCGCGCGCGAGAGAGCGGGGGATTGAAAGAACATTTCCGACATTCATTGCGACATTATTAATTGCAGACCCTTTGGGGCCGAGCTCAGTGCTGCCGGCAGGCTGAGTTTGAAAAGAGAACGAGTACGAGTGTGTGTGTGTGTATGTAGGGAGGGAGTTGGAGAAACTTGGCGTGGATTGCCGACGATCGGATGCCGCGCGCGCATGTCGAGGAATTTCGCTTTGTTTCCGGAAAATTTCTACGCGCGCCGGTTCTTCGCGTTGTCCTGATTTTCATGTGCGTCGTGTGTAGAGCTGGCCTCGTTCTTTTATAGGAATTAACGTTATAACTGATGAATGGCTGGTCATATGATGCGATAAATTTGGATTTTACAATTGGAAAATGTGTGTATAAATTTTTAAGGCTAATTATTAATTGAATAAAATTTTATGTATATACTGTTTAAGGACTGAAGCGAATTTCATTTAATGATGATTATTGTATCAGTTACTGTTGCCAGTCGTTATCGCAATGAATAACGCTTGGTATTGAGTCTCTTATCGCGACTTGCGCATGGTTAACATTTTGATTAAAATACATCATGTTGTTCAATTAAATAATAACAATGATTTGTTGGAGCAAAAAGAACCGTATGTAAAAGTACATGGTTGAAAATCGTGTGTTTTGTGTAGTTAACAAACGATCACACAAATTGTGTGTAGGATAAAAACAAAAAATGTGTGTTCAAATCCTACTTATTTTACATGAGTTCACAAAAATTTTGTCTACTTTTTGCTCGCTGAGTCTTAATTACACAGGATACTGTGCATGGTGTGGATCCGGTTTGACACAAAGCCGGATCCCATTTTCAACTGTGTAATAAAAATTTTTTAAATTATAATTTTTCATTTCTTCCAGACCAGAATACCACTGTATAGAAGAAAGTCAGCAACGATTTACATCAATACATTAAAAATAGGTACGTCCCACTGTACCTAACAATTTGCTACATATTTTTCCTACAACTATCGACTTTCTTTCCCCACCTACTTCACATTCAATACATTTCCATACCTCCTCCAAAAAACAGCCACGAATCCCCATCCGCAGAGCACTTAGCCCACATAATATCATTCCCGGCCGCAAACGCGATAAATAATTTTCGCCTCGAGCCAGCGTGCGTTATACGCGCGTACGTACCTACCTACCTGCGTACATATACATATATATACGGTTAGACCAACCGAGAGCATCAATCATACCACGTAGCAGCAGCAGCAGCAAGCCGCATATCCCGAATAATAACGGCCGCGAGCGCGCCTGGGAATCTCGAAATCCGCGCTCCCGCGGACTTAAAAATACCGCGAAAGGGGAGGAGGTTTGGAATTGATGAGTTCCCATCGCCCCAATCGTAATACCTCGATCGAATCTGTACATGAGTATATACGTGAGTGTTTGAATGTATAGTACCGTTGACGATGGTCACGATCAAAACGCTTGTGTTTTCAATTGTTAAATAAAACGCGGTGGATGAGTGAGTGAGTGAGCAGAGAGACTCTTTTCTCTCGTGGCGTATATAGTGCGCGCGGGCACATAATGCGCGGTTAAACTCGCCTCTAAATAATGAGCGCGAGTGAAATCCTCTGAAGCGTAAGCGCGGCCGCGCGCAGCTCCTATCTCTCTCCAGTGTACACACATATACACATAGACGAGGATCGGGTCGAAAACTGCGGCAGTAGCGGGATAAAATCCCGGAGGTCTAGTTGCTCGCTGCAGTATATACGCGAGCGCGCGAAAGATCGCAGTGAATTATTTAGCGTCTCGTCGATAGAGAGGCCCGATAATCTCGGGCTGTGCAGCACAGTAGCGCTGCACAGCCGATATATATACGCGCGCAGCAGCAGAGAGAGAGAATACGAGCGCTCGTGTAGCCCCGGCTTACTGCTGGCGATGCAAAGCGCGGGAGAGCCAGAGAGGGAGAGATAGTCGTCCATTGGAGAGACATCGATGACACTATACATATTGACAAGACACTCGAGACCGCCTGCCAGGTCCTCGGCCTCTCCACCCCTCTCTACTGCGCCTGCATACGTATACACACATGCTGGAAGTGTCCGTGTGTGGGGCTGTACGTACGTGTGTATACGCGTGTACGTGTGTAGGGAGACACCATCAATCACGCACGATCACACAGCGCGCCAAGGATCGCTACCCCTGTGTACACCTACGTATATGTGTGTGAGAGAGGACGGAGATAGTACAGGTCCGTTTTCGATGCTGAGCGCGCGACCCGGAGAAATAGAATCCCAATTACCAGGCGACTGTGTGAGAGAGAGGAGATGGTTATCTCGGAGTTGCCCGCGCGCGTGCTGGGGCGAAGAGGATACTCAAGAATCTCGCTAGTTTAAACAAGGGGAGAGGCAGGAAAAGGGTTGAATTTCGAGGAATAAAGAGATTTTTGATAAGGCGATCATGGGGGAACGGGTTTTTTTTTTTGGAGTAGGAGGGGTTTGAGAATTTGCGAGAGTGTGCGGGGTGATGGGTTTTCGTGGGACGTGGGTGGATTAGAGGACCGAAAATATAGAGGGAGATTTGCGGTGGGGAAATTCGGAGTTTTCCTCTTTTTTTACCGGAGGTTAGTGTAACAAAGGATTAGAGACGTGGAATGGGAATTTTCGATTGGGGAAAGAATAATGTTGGGAATGGGGTTAGTCAAAGTAGTGCAAGGTGTGAGGTAACAAATTGAAAAAACCGCAGAAATCTCCAAAAATTACATTTCTACTATGTAAATTTCCTTCAATTCAACGTAATTAAACATTCAATTGTACCGCATATAATATCGACTAACATCCTTATACCCAACACATCCTTAATCAAATGTTAATATTCGCGGCAGTTAATACCACCAGCCAATTACCCTATCCCCCGATAAACAACCATATAATACACCCCCTTGCGCACGTACCACCAGCACGATCTAACCCCCCGAAATTGAATTTATCTTATCCCTGTACCTGCTGACGCAATCAGTCCGACTTCCAACTTCCTTAATTGATCGTATTCCAGCGCGAGAGCGCGCGCGACTATGAGCCATAAACCATCCGGTGTGCATCCTCATTATCCCGACTGCGGAGAGCCTTGCTTGCTCGCGTGCTGACTCCTCATCGTCATTCTCGGTCACGTACGATAACTCGCGGTCACAATCACGACTCGTCATATATGCCTCTCGCTCCCCGCACCGTTTACTTAGCCGCGTGTGCGCTACTAGCTCTGTGCACTGACGGATCCTCGTAAAAGGATACGTCTGTCCGACATTCGTACGCGTGTGAGATATGCGGGAGAGGAGTCTTGTTAGAGGGATGAATTTTGGATGGGAGTATAGTGTTCGATGTGGATCTGCGTGTGATTAATGTCTGAGAGGTGAGGATGGAAGTGTCAATTTATTGATGATTTTCTTGTGATGCTGCGGTTTTATTGTAGAATGGTGCGTGAAAGAATGTTGGAGGTTGTGTGAAAAAATTTCTTTTAGTTTATTATACATCTCGCATGTAATATTGAAATGTGTAATAAATCAAAATGCTTTTTTTATTGATGTATGTGTAATAAAAGTGAGACATAAAATTTATAAATTTAAAATAATATTACGAGAAGAATTGATTTAACATTTTTTTTTCTTTTCGACAAGAATTTCTGGGTCAGCATTAATGACGCGCATGAATATACGAAACAGTGGGCT
>UXGD01003926.1:0-18735 GCA_900474315.1 Torymus auratus
GTGCAGATGTCCGTCCGCGCAAGGACCAAAAGGGGGTGACACCTCGAGCTATGCTCGGTGTCACCGGGACACTCCAGGAACGCCCTGAGTCTCGCGAGCCCGCGAAATCCACGCGACCGCGTAACACCGCGCACCCCATTTTGTTGACTCTATTTTTTTTTAAATTATTTATTTAATATTTTTTTTTATAATATTCTTTTTATTGCTCTACCGTCTTTCTGAATTATTATTTTAAATTTAATTCTTGTTTATATACATTTATTTACTCATGATCCACCTGCTGCTGAGAGCTTACGTCAATTTAATTTATATAAGACTGTAAGACCGATAAAAAAATTCTTATCAGTTGATATTTAAGCCCTGATTCGTTAAAAAATAAGAGACATAATATTTTAACGAAATTGAGCATATTTGAGATTAAATTATCCATATCTCAAGAAAAAGGGCCCGTTTGACGAAGTTATGAGCATTGAGATTCATTTTTAGGTACCAGAAGTCGACTCTCAAATGCCCCCAGAAATCCGTTTTCCGCAGGTCAGACCCTCTCCTTGTTAGTAAAATTATAGTTTTCGGCCCGTTGTTGCGAAAAATAGTATACGAACCACGAGGAGAAAGAGGGCCAACTCATAGCACGCATTTGCCACCCTCGACTTCCGCTCAAATGGTAAGTAATTTATTACACGTGTTGTGGACTGACCAACTCTTTCTCTCCCTAGGTACTAATATACTAATAATATTAAAAAAATAGTGAATACGAATATGAAATATTAAAAATAATAAAATATTTTTAATTATAAAAATATTCATTGATAACAACACTTTATGACCTTACTTTCGTGATTAAAAAAGCTTCAAATAAGAATTCTTTAAGATTACTTTCTTAAAAATAAAATACTTATAGTAATGAAAAAGAGCTCATAAATAGTATATTGTGTACCTAGGGCGCAAAGTGATCCTTTTTAGACCAAGTGCGGAGTTTTCAGTACGAGTCGTAGGTGAGCTAGCACGAGCTGATAGCGAGTGTGTTTTGCGAACCGAAGATGAGTATAGTATATTATGCACGAGGTCAAAAGAGTCTACTTTTTCCGATTAGTACCGTCTGCAGTGAGAATTGCGGCCCGAGCGAAGCGAGGGCTGCAACACGCAGGTGGTGCTAGCCGGGAAAAAGTAGGGAAATCGGGAAACGTGCATTATGCGCGTGCCTTCGGCTCGGGCGACAATTATATGCAATCTGGGACATTCTTTACTTTTACTGCCTATAGGTGCATAATCTACTATTTGCTTATTGGGGGGGGGGCTGTCAATTTGTTATTGAAGTGCAATTTAAGTAAGGTTCAATACCGAAATGAAAATGTTAAGATCATTCCAAAAATTGAATATGTTGTTGTTTCATGGAGGTTTTATTTGTGATTTTCGAGAAGTGTGCGAAATTTTATATCGTTTGCAGCCAGCTCAGTTATTAAATAATTCAACTTCAAAGTTCAACTCTTATATACACGGATTGTTTAAAAATGATTAAAACGATCAACCAAAAAACTATTGATAATATAGCAAATATATAAATATTTATAGGTACTAAATTTGAACGCGATATAAACAACACCGATTTCGAGTAAAAGTACTGCGGCAAAACGTAAACAAACGATCGAGTTCATCGGCTGTTAGAGCAGAGGGGATATAATGCACGCGCTGCGAGATCTCCCCACGCGAGATAAACGTGTTGTATTTGTTACAAAATAATAAAATCAAATGTAAGTAATTGATATATTAACAACATGAATTACGCAAGCTTACAAAAAGAAAAAAAGTAGTATAATAAGTATTAAATACGTAGAGCACGATACCTTCGTTTATTTTTGCCCCCTAAACATGATTCCGCGAGGTAATAATATTGCTTTGTCGCGTCTGGATTATGAACTATCTGAAGTATAAAATTTTTTAGATATCTTGTAAAACAAGGTGAATAAATTTTTGTTACCAATTTTGTTTACAAAATAACAACACACTACTTCTTCCTTTCAAGATCAACTGTAACGAACAAATACTTTTTATAGAATAAATAGGAAACAAAGATATAACTTTTAAAATAAAGTTCATTAGAATAGTATATTAGTATTAGTAGAAACGATAGATATATGACGCCTTACACATCTACACGACGACTGGCCTCGCGACTGACTAAAATTTTGTTTCTTCTTTTCCTTGACTCACCTTTCTGACGTTTCTTGTTTGTTTTTAAATAAAACAATTTTACCAAGCAACGGATCAAACATTATAAATAAATGTGCCTCTTGCCTCTCTTCCTTCCCCGTCCGTTTCGAGACTTTTCGGATTAAACGTATCCCGGTCTCCGCCTCCCCGTATCGATATCATATCCATAACTAAGGGGGTAGCATAGATCAGTCGGTTTGGTTTATCTATATAGGTGTATACTTTACGCTGCGTACTAATTAAATCACGTCGAGACCTATATAGTTTTGTAAAATTAATTTTTTCCTTCCTATAAAGACAGAGAGATAACATACCTAATAGAGTGAACCAATTACAATTAAGAGACGCATGCACGTCAGGAACATCCACTTTGGATTTTCCTTCTATGATTTTTTTTCTCCAAAATCTAAATGTTTAAATTTTTATTTAAGATCTATGCAAGTTTCCAAAACTCAGTTACATTTCGGAGAAAGAAGCCATAGAAGGATGATCCAAAATTATCAAAAAAATTATTTTGCTGGCAAAATTGATCAAAAAAAATTTTATTTGGTTTTTCTAGGGTATCTCAAAAATCTTCAATATCTCAAGATCCAGAGGTAACGAATCGGTCCTGACTCCGGAATCATGTTTAGGTAACCAAAATACACGAAGAAACGGTGGTCTAGTCTCTGGGATATACCACTTTTTTCTTTTTCTGGACCTGTTATACATATATTATCTTGGAATAAAATTGTTACAAATTAAATATTATTTATTTTTTATTTGACTTTTCAATGTTTATACACTATTGTACGTATTTAGTGTTTATCCCCTCTTTCAGCTTGTTTGGCCCAACAGTGACTTATACTCTTTTCCATACTTGCTTTCGTAATCTATGCCTTATTTTTTTTTTATAATACCAAACTTTAGAGCAGATCCATTAGTGACATCTCAGACCTCCGTATTTCAGACATGGCGAGAAACTGGATTTTCTGCATTCACTTCGCCATCACAAGGTGTATAAAAAATGATTTAGATATTTATGTCATATTCCATTGTAGACTTAAACATCGAAAACATATTCAAGTCACCTAGTCAAAACTTTATTAAAAGCGAAAAAATTATCTAAACGATCACCGAAGTTGCATAAGTTTCCCGCGGTCTTTATCAATCCTAGTATAATAAACGCGCATTATTGTTCTACATAAGTACCGATACAATGCAGTATTGTTTCGTGTAGTCAACACATCTTATGTATATCAAATCTCATTTTGATTAAAACATTTATTATATTAATAAATTTAATTATGAAATTGAAATAATGGCGCTATAATAAATTAATACAAAGACAATATATAGTACACAGAAAAACATTACAATATAATTGTTCTTAGCATGTTACCTTTCCCAAAGGCACTATTAATATGAATAGGCTACTCATATTGCAAAGTTCATTTGATGAATAATTAAATTTTAACACAATTTCAAATAGCAAAATAACTGCAAAAATATTCTTAATGTGCAAGGTTTCTTTTGGTTATTAAGTTACAAAGAAAAAATAAAATACCCAATTAACTTATGTCAAAGGTTTTTATTGGTTCCGTAAATATAATCCTTATAAATACAAAACGGCATTTAATGATGTTGTGCCGCAGCCTTTCTCATTTGTACCAAGATGTTTCCAAGTTCTTCACGCTTCCTCTTAGCACGAATGTGAGTGCCCAACTGCAAAAAATTATAATGTATAAATAACCTGTGATAAGAAATAACGAAGGAAAGTACACTTAAGGGAGTACTCTTGGTAATAGAATTTGAAATGAAAATCGTTTGATATTTGGGTGACAGTGCACTGAAGCTTTCGTTCAAATTTTGTGAAGATTCAGAGCTTCAGAAGCAAGAAATCAGTGATTGAAAATAACATAGTATCTTACGAATAAATGGACCTGTTGTAGTATATAAAATCATTGCAAAATGAAAAAATTCTTAGAAAATTCTGAGAAAATTCTGAGATATGCAGAAATTTATCCCAGATTCATATCTGCATTCAAAATTATCATTCAGAGCTTCTTTTTCGAATAACACACATTCTCTTGAACTATTAAATTAGGTTAGAATCACAATAGGCATATAATATGATACTACATTCCTAAACTTATGACTGTTACTGTGCGAGTCAATGACATGTCGAAACATTCTCTCAACTGAGTAGCTATGTACCGAGGATACCCCCTTAATGTTATTTTCAAATTTTAATATTTATAATAATATAACTTACCCTCCTCTTCAAGAATTTAAGAGCACGCTTATCCTTGGAAACCTTCAACAATTCCATAGCCCTCTTTTCATAGGGAGCATGACCAGTGACTTCACGGATGAGGTCTCGCACAAATTTGCTGTGCTTTGTTAGGCGCTGAAAACAAAAATGATGAACAGATTATACAAGTGTTTTAGTAATATTAATCAATTCAAAATATGGACTACAAATAAAAATGAAAACCATTGGAATACTAATAGTAAGCAATTCATACAATCACTAAAGGTTTTTTATGATCTTCACTCACATTGTTATAAATTCATAAATTTTAAGTGATTTCAGCACACCACTTAAGTATTTAATTCATATTTTAATTTAAGTACTTTCCAATCGATTATTTTCTTATTATGCATTATTTTACCAAATCAACATGTGCTAAACATTCTACATAAACAAAAAATTCCTTTACATATTAACTGTTTAAAGAAAATGATTAACAAATGACATTTTAACAATTGAATGTATGCTTATGATATTAACTTATTTACAAAAGCAATAATAAAATATTTAAAACAAAATAAACTTATCATACAAAACAGTAACTAGAACTTTTTAACCTAGACACCACTGCCTACACAACACTTACCCCCTTTAGCCTGGCAGGTCGGAGGGCGACAGTCTTCTCCTTCTCAGTTTTGTTCTTTGCCACCCTGATCTTCGTGGTCTTGTGACCCTTGTTGAGGCCAATGGCCAATTCGTACCTGGGTGCCATCCTCCTGAAAAAATATAAGAACAAGCGTCAATTGGAGGTTAGATTAGACACTACGATTTTACGTCAATATAACACAAAGAAAAATGTATTTATGTTAAAACTATTTGTCGGTAATACGTCATTAATGATTATGGAATAAAAATTCATGGTTTGTTACGTTAATTAATTACAGATTTCTTTGATTTTCTCCGATTTTTAGTCTTCGACAAACCTGTGAAGATGAGAACACGCGAAAAAAGGATGATGGCCGTGCCGTTGACTGTTATCGCAACGCATGCGTACAGCAGAGGTCAGTGATGGTGTCGCCTCTTAATGGCGCGACATTTAAAGTTTTCAATGATGTGAGTAATTAGAAAGAAAGATCAATACAGAGCGATTGTCATTTTTTCATGTTTATTTAAAATATAAATTATTTGTATCAAATATTAATAATTTTTTTTTGTCGATACTTATAAAATGAAGTAACAAAAAGTTTATTTTCCAATACAAAAATTTTTAAATATCGTATCTAAAATTTCTTCAGTGCTGACATGACCTGTGATTTTCCCAAGTTCTCGAGCTGCTTTACGAATTTCTTGAGCAGCCAAAACAATGTCATAATCCTTATTTGATATTATATCAAAATAATTTAAAAGATACTCATAACAATCATGTAAATGGTTCCTGTGCCTTTCTTGACTTATAGTTGGATTTTCTGCAGTAGGGTTACCACATCTAAAAATATAAAAAAAAAACGTTTAATTAAATATTTAGTTCCTTTTTATAAATTAAAATATCAATAAAAAGTTTACATTTTTTCAAAACGCTTTCCCATATACTCTAATAAATCTTGGAAGCCTTCTTCATCAGTACATGAAATCCCCACTAAGTCATAATTTTCTAACTTTCTCTTGTCACTATCATTTAATAAATCTATTTTATTTACAATTATCATACAATTACTAACTAACTCTCCATTTTCTATCAGTAAGTCTTCTAATTCAAGACTCTTGATATAATTGTAAAGATATTCATTGTAAGTTTTTTGACTATTTATATATTCCTCTGCATTAATGACTAGTATTAAGAAATCTGCTTTCCCAGCTTGATCCCGAGCTCTCTTTATACCTTCTATCTCAACAATATCATTTGAAAATTTATTTAGACCAGCTGTATCAGCTAACAATATTGGGTAACCAGAAATATTTGCAGTTAACTCTACAATATCTCTTGTTGTACCAGGAATTGAAGTAACAATTGCAGCATTTCTTTGAACTAAGTGATTTAATAAACTACTTTTTCCAACATTTGGTTCACCAAGAATGACAGTTCTTATACCATTTCTTAAAATTTCTCCCTTTCTTCCATCTAGCAGATGTTTTTCAATTTTTTCAGCAAGATTTTTCAAATCATTATTACACTGTTCAAATACTTTAGCTTCAATATTTTCTTCTTCACCAAAATCTATATAAGCTTCTATATGTGCTAGACATTTTAATAAAACTGCCCTCCAACTGCTGTATAAAGCACTGAGATGCCCATGGGCTTGTAATAGTGCTTGTTTTCTTTGCTGCTCGGTTTCTGCATGAATTAAGTCTGCTAAACCTTCTATTTCTGTTAAATCTAATTTATCATTAAAAAATGCTCTCTTTGTGAATTCTCCTGCTAAAGCTGGACGAAATTTAAGCTTTGACAGTGCAGACATTAAGGAAGCAAGTACTGCTACACCACCGTGAACTTGAAATTCTACACTATCTTCCCCAGTAAATGAATGTGGTCCTAAAATAATTATAAATTTTCAATTTTATATTTTTAAACTAATAATAAAGAGAAATTTTACAATATTATACTTGGAAACCAAAGACAGAGCCCCTTGTCTATAATTTCTCCGGTTTCAGGATTGCGAATATTCCGTAGATAAGCTTTCCTTGGTTCAAGGTTAGAAATACTGGTCATTTTTTCTATAGCTATTCTAGCATCAATACCTGATATTCTTACAACTGCAACTCCACATTTTCCTTGACCTTTAATAAGTAATATTAATATGAAAATTTTATTATTAATAATGTAAAAAACAAATAAAAAAATTACAAATCTATTTACCAGATGAAAGAGCAAAAATTGTTGACCCCTTACTAGCTGCTTCATTTAAAAATGTTCTATGTACAGCATTTACAGTTTGCAAGAAATGGTTCTTCTTGATAAACTGTTTAATAAAAAACATTTTTTCCACATATTATTTATGTGTTAAAAAGAGTTAAACTAGTTATTTTCCATATACAATAAATTTTCCTGCAACATAAAAAAGATAATGTTTTGATAACATCTGATCACAGGTGTATATAAAATCAAGATAAGAAACTATCATATTTTTTTGATAAAATCAGAAATATAACACAATAAATAAAATGATAAGATATACTTATATTGAAATAATAAATTTTTGGTCTTTTGTTGCATGATAAAGAAACAGAACACTTTTTATAGCATCATTAAATAAAAAAAAATCTAAGACAAAAAATGGATTTTTAACTTAAAAACTAATAAACAAAGAATCATGAAAAATTGAAATAAAAATTAAATACTACTTATTTTCTCACTTCATTAATATAATTAAGAACAATCAAAATTTCATATTTCTTCATATTTCATAAATGATAATTTTTGTACTACCTACATAAAAAATGTACAATTCAAAAATAAAAGTCAGTTATGGAAGAGTTAAAACTTAACTTTACATATTTACGAAAATCTTAAAAAATCAACAAAAAGTCAAAACATAACTCTAGAGGATACATAAAACATCAAATCGAATTCATAAACACGAAGCGGCGAAAACTTTGGTTATGTTTTATACTCGCGTATTCTGCGCGTGGGATACTTACATCAGGGTATTATCTTACGAGCACAAAAAAAGGGGGATGAATGAACCCGCGTGTGATAGTGCGACAGAACGAGTCATCACAATAATACTCGGGAGTCGAAATCGGACGCGCAGTGCACGGCGCTGCTATAAGGTCTATATTCAATTGCGCCTCTTATAAGTATATCATAAGATAAAAAAGCTCTGTCGAAGTGTCGACGGCGCCGCGCCCGCGTCCGTGCGTCAGCGAGTCATACTGCCCAGTGTCAAATGTCAACAAGTCATACTCATTAACTCATACGCGCACATCAATAGTTATACACTATAAATATACTCATTTTCATCAATGTTAAAGATATATAAGTATTCACAAAGGGAATCGAGTGGAAATTTTGACATCTCCAATGTTTGACAGGCGGAACCCCCTACGCTTTCTCTCCGACAACACGATAATCGCCGATTGTTACCTCGCGCGCGCTGTTTATAGTGTCGCGTGACGCTAAAGGAGCGAGAGTTTGATAGATGCAGACGAAACGATAGCACGCAATCAAGCCGTACGGATACCTAATCCGATAGAGCGTGATTGCATGATACACTTATCTCTCGGATAGTTCCTCCGCCTCGTTCCGCGCGGGGTGATGACAGCTCCGGACGGACCGCGTAGCTGATAACAGACGCGATATTAAGGATCGCGGGAGCGTCGCAGCCGAACAATATCTACTCACTTGCTCTCCAGACACTGCCTGGGAGAGACGACAAAGAGCGTGGGACTGCCGCCAGGAACAAACATGTCGAGTTATGCGGAGCTGGCTCTGACCAGCACCCTCCTCTGCCTCTACCTGGAGACAAGTTGGGTGCTCCTGATCAATGCTGTGTACCTAACGATACCATGGCTGGTTTGGGTTGCTATTGTTATAGTGCTGCTGATAAGGTTTGTAGCCAGAGTCCCACCAACCAGTGAGAGCAATGTGAAGAAGGTACTTGGTTTAGATCCACTGAGCTTTGCAGAGAAGAAGGAGCCTCCGCTCTTTGTAGAGAACGAGACGCAGAAAGTTGATGAGACTGAAGCCGAAAATGATCAACAGTATTGCATGAGAGTTGTAGCGCACAGGGGAGCAGGATTTGATTTTCCAGAAAACAGCATGTCTGCTTTTCGCAATGTAAGTTCTTCTTTTGTTTCATTGTTGTAGCGGTTGAAAATTTATTAACAATTTTATGTTTTAAATTAATATAAAATTTGAAATCAAATCATTTCTTACAGAGTCATGAAAAGGGCTGTGATGCA
The DNA here is from genome assembly GCA_900474315.1 of Torymus auratus. NCBI lineage: Eukaryota > Metazoa > Arthropoda > Insecta > Hymenoptera > Torymidae > Torymus > Torymus auratus. The sequence continues at coordinate 9,344 of UXGD01003926.1, forward strand.
ATAGAATTTGATTTGGCACTAACAAAAGATAATATTCCCATCTTGTTCCATGATGTTACTATTGATCGTTTAACTGGGTTTAATGGCACTATTAGAAATATGACATGGGAGGAATTAAAGGAATATGATATCTCTACAAACCACCCACTCAAGTAAATTCATTATTTTTACATTTTTTGAGCTATGTATTATTTTTTCAGTAATTTAAATACCCATATTATTCTTCAGAGTCAAATTTGACCCTCAAGGTGAAAAAATTGCATTATTTGAAGAAGCATTAGAACAAACTCTACAAAATGGTCAACATATGTTTATTGATATAAAAGCAACAGGCAACGAAGTAGTTAAAGTGATTTTGGATGCTTTTAAGAAACATCCTGAGCTTTATGAAAGAGCTGTTATATCTAGTTTTAATCCAGTAACTATATACACGGTAATTGTGTGAATTTAATTAATTGAATTAGCACTTACAATAGTTTTGATAATGTAAATAATAAAAAACTTATTACTTAGATAAGGAGAAAAGATCCACGTATTGTAGCGGGTCTTGCATGGAGGCCTCAATTCTTTTCTACATCTAATTATAATGGAATAAATGGACCATATGAACCACGTTTTGATGATTTTTTTAAAAATATTATAGCTATGATGGTTGATCTTATTCATGACTGGGCCTTAAAACGATTAACGTATTATATTCTTGGATTATCTTTTATCCTTCTCCATAAAGATGTGATTAGCCCGTAAGTAATCTGGATCTAATCATTTGTTTACCATTTTTTTTTAAAGAAACTATAATTTTTCTTAGTTTAATTTTTTACTAGAAGATTAAAAGTCTTTAAAAACTTTTGAAAAGCTTCACTACATCTTTTCTGAAGGGAAAACATCATTTTATTTTTTTTAAAGAGATATTTGATGGAATACTTCTATAAAAGTATCAACAGGTTCGTTGTAATAACAGTTTCGTTAATGCATAATGTTAAATTAACGAAAAATGCTATTAAGGTTTTGACAAGTTGAAAATTAATTTTTTTTCTAATAGCTTTTTGTAATTCATTCAAGCCATTATCAAGCCTAACAGTTTTGATTAAACAATTCTTAAAAACGTAAATTTGATTGAAGCTCAGTAATACTACTACTAACATGTTTCTATTTATTTTTTATTTATAATTGCATGAAAAGTTATTATAATTATTAAAAGTAGTATGTTTTAATTTGGCTAGTAGCATAATACCTAGTAATTTGTATCTGAATTACTTAGTCTAATTTAAAAATAATAATTTAAAATCTAGTCCATGCATTTAATTTAAAAAAAGAATGTATATATTTCAGTGAAGAGATACGCCAATGGAACAAAAGAGGGGTCCGAGTCTTAGCTTGGACAGTCAATTTGCCAGCTGAGAAAATTCATTTTGCAAGAAATCTTAAAATTACATATCTAACTGATACCCTGCTCTCATAAAACGTAAATACTTATATGATATTACTCAAAGCAAAAGAGCTGCCGAACAATTTTTGTATGTACAGTGAAAATATTTAAGATGCTATTTCTATAATTTAATGTGTTTAAAAAGATTTTTATGAAAATCTTTAAGAATTCAATGTCGCTAATTTATATAAAAATAAGTGTTTTTCTAAGAAAGTAATTTCAGCACAATGCAAACGTGAACTGTCTACCGACTTTGTACAAAGAATAACGTTTATAACTTTTGCACAAAGAAACGAAATAAGCGAAATCGCAGTTTTAAATTAATGAAAGGATAATTGTAAATATATACAAATTTCTACAATGTAGGATCCCAAAATTATTCTCTTAATAATTATATAAAATAAAAATTCTTACAGTGCTATCTTATACACAATAATTTTATTTATAATTTTTTGCAATATCTGCAAATTTGATATAAATTTTTATAAAATAATAGACACTTAATTTTTAACAATTATTAACTATACATAAAAATTTCACGAAACCAATTTAACGGCTTCTACACGATCGTTGTCAGCTTGCCTTTGCGAGATTCCATACCTTCAATTAGGCCAGTCAATAAATCTTCCATTTCCGTTGCAGCACGTTTTAATTCGCAGTTATTATCAGCGCTAAACGTGTCTGTAAAAATAAAACGATTAAGACTTATAGATAAAAGAAGTGATAAAAAATATATTATTTTTATATTTGAATTGAATTTCTTCACTAAAAATATTTTCAGATACATTCAAAATGAAATGGAAAATTGATAATTTTACACATAAGAATTTTGTTATTTTAATTAGTCTTAAATATCATTAAAAATGGAATACATGTACTTTTGTGATAATTTCGTTTAAAACTCATAAACAATGTTATCATTTACTAATGACAATAAAGGAGATGAATGTGTAGTCACCTTCTAGTAAGCAGTCATTAGCGACCATATTCTGCAATCTGTCCAAGATATCATTGAGATCACCTTGAATATTTTGTAAACTACTATGTTCTGAATGCTTATCACTGCGTTTTAACGAAGGCAGTACATTATCTCTACTAATTCCTGAGTATGTAGAGCTATCTATTTCAATATTATCATTGTCATTTATTTTCTCTCTTTCTTTTCTTTTGCTCTCTCTTGAATTTAACCATTGAGAAAAACCACTATCATTAGTAGGAAAGGTAGTTCGATGACCTGAAATTTTTTTTACAAATTGTTGATATTTAATTTTTATTATAATTTTTGTATTTTAAAAAAATTAACAATTTGAATTACCTCCTATCCATGTACTTGGTTCAATATTAGTGTTGTCAGATACATCTATACTATCACTACTGAATAGTTTTTCACCACTAATCCGGTTAACAGAATTTTTTGTAGGTGTATCATTTATAGCTAATGCATTAGAGTTTTCATAATCTGGACTGTTATGAATTATAGGGCTTAACTGAAATGCCATTGGTAATGCTGATATTCTAGACGTAGTGGGATGAACCATAGGTGTACTTTGGATAACATTGAAATCTCGAGGTGCCTGTGTTCCTTGCGTAAATAAATAATTCTGGAACCAAAATTTTTAATTGCTTACATGTACACATTTAATTTTTGGTATTTATATATTTCAAACATACTTTCAAAACTTTTAGTCGATCTAATTGAGATTCTATGGCAACTCTATGGTGTTGCAATTTTTCAACTCTACTATCACTAATTTCTTTCAACTCTATTTGTAGTTGTCTATTTTCCTCCTCGAGGTGACTTATAATGCTTTGTAACTCTTTTTGAGGATCATTTAGTATTCGTCTTTTAATTGTACTTCTTACTGACATTGTATCAAAATGTTTGGTTGGTTCGCTAAAAAAATAAAAAATTTTGATATAATGATTTTTTCAGGTAATCAGGTTAACTAAAGTTTTAAATAAAAATCTTACGAAGTAGTTCCAGGTAGAGAGTCTTCTACAGTACTGTTTGCATTTCTCGTTGGACATAATCTAAGTTTATTCCGAATAAGTTCTAAAAGGAGTTTTGTGATTTCTTTACTACTAGTCTGAAATTGACATTTTTATCGATTATTTTGACCCTTATAGAAATTTTTATAAAAATAAGTGAAATTTTCTATTTCATATAGTACCTTGATACAATATTCACGAACAGGGTGTTTTAACTTATGTTTGCTTGATGTTTTACCGTATAAAAAACATGTTTGGCATTGATTATATCCAGTGCACTTCAAGCAAGAATATCTTGGTCCTTTAATGGGTGTTATTTTACAAGAAGAACATTTAATATTGTGAACAACTAAAAGTAATAAAGTCAAGTATAAGAAAAAGTTTATTATACACTTATAATAGCTATTATTTGAAAATACATACTCTGTTCAGCTGATTTCATACGATTTAATGTAGTTATCCACATTAATAATGGAGGTTCTTGCATAAGCCAAGCAGCAAATTCTGCTTCTGATACTCCAAGACAACCCTGTGACTTTAAAACAGACTTACTATAAAATTCGAAATACAGTATTTTTAACATTTTTAATGACTGCAAGAGATCAATTTACCACACTAAAACAATTATAAATACTGGCACGGATTAGGTGACTCCCATATGCAACATTTTCACCTAACATTTCTGTTATTTTACATATGTTTATTAAGAGAGTATTTAGAGATGCTCTTGATAAACATGCATTGTGATCTGCTAATTGATGGAATAAGTATCCATACTTTTCTTCTAACCGACCACAACTAATTAATGTTAAAATGGCTTTGACTGAAAATACTGAAATATTATCATCTTCTTTCCTACAAAAATAAATAATAATAATAATTATATGCATTGACTAAACAAAATAAAATGAATTTTTCACTGTTACACTTACTTCTTGAAAGTCTTAAAAATATAATTCAAAGCTAACTTTGTTGAATGTTCTACATCAAAATTTACATTGTTTTCTTTTTTAGCTGCAAAATATATATCTGATAATACATCTTCAATTTCATGAATATCCAAATTCACAGAATTTTCTGTTACAGACAACCTGTGTCTTTCAAAAATTCCTGCTATAAGCTCTACTTGAACATAATTCACTAAAATTTAATGATAATGTTTTATTACACTTTTAAATAAAAGTTCTTGGATCTATTACAATCAAAATAACTTACTGTTCAAAGCTTTATGAAAAACTTGCATTTTAGATGCAGTTCTGTATGATGCATATCTAATTGTATTGCATTCATATACTGACTTCATAATTTCCTCCATTGTTGTTACAATAGATGTTTGACTGCAATTTACAAAAATGAACCATACAATTTTAAATCTCAAAAAATTATATTATTATTATTAATTTAAACTCTTTCTCCAATTTATTTATTATAAATAACATAGTGAATATCTCCTACATGAAAATGGTACAATCTTTTAAAAAGTTATTTTTGTTGTTATAAAATATATTCTAAATAAAAGTTAAAAGTAAAACCTTGCAGTTTTTGATAGAAACAAATAACTGCAGTGTACAAAAAACGAACAAAACACTTACTCAAGTATTGCAGATCTGCTATCACAACTTTTGTTAGTGTCATTTAGAGTATCTGCAAAAACAGTATATTGAGTTAATGATCGTAAAAAAACGTTATCAAAAATTAAAATTAGACAACAAAAAAATGACAAGAACGCAAAAATTTTATTAAACAACTAAGTGCATAAAATCAGAAAAAGCCAAACTTGCCTTCAGCCATTGCGCCACTTCGTCCAGTTCGCAGCACGTTCAACCCGAAACCGTTTGCAAAGTCAAACGTCAAGTCACCCGCACAAAAATCCTCTGTGTAGCAACGGAATCATCGTTATCTTGGCCTCGGCACGCCGCCCATGTTCGCTTTCTCACTCTCTCTTCTACCGATGGCAGGAAAACCACACGCACTCGCCCGCCGCACAACGAAAAAAAAAACGCGCACGAAATAAAAACCCGTCCGGTTTTCAATATCACGTTCTAGAACTAGAAAAAAGGGCCACGCACCGCGCTTCCCGATTTTCCGGCTAGTTTCGTCCACTCCCACGACCAGCGTGCGATGCTTGTGTGTCAAAACATTTTGTAAACAATGCGAGCCCGTGTAGCGCGCGCACACCGCGGCCGTTTGTTTCGTTTTTTAAAAAAGCACAATGGACGCCACCACCGCTACCGCCGACAACCTACGCGTAAACATAACCTGAAATTCGGTGTATAAAAGTCCCCCCTTGTGCGCTAGCGACGTCTATAGCCGGGCGAGTGCCAACGGACGGACGCGACTATGTGAGGTCTGTGAGCCGGTACCTACACAGGTGGTTGCAGGTGCAGGGGCGCGTCTTTCTCTCCCTCTACTTTCGCCATGTATATTGAGAAACCTTATGGTGCCGCGACAGCGGCCGCCCCCGCTTTTGTGGTGCCCGAACGCACACCGTTTGGAAATGCGGATATTATGTAGGACGAGGTAATTGGACGTTAATTTCATTTGAGCAGCGAGAGGTAAGGTTATGCGCTAAGTAAGTAACTATAAGTACCGGTTTTTACGCATGTCTCAATGTCTCATTGTTTGTTCATGTGGCGCATGCTTTTGTTGTCTTTTGACGTGTATTCGCGATAGATGAATAACTAAATTTGTTTCTGATGCGTATTTGTAATTAATAATATTATCCGTACTTGGATGGCGTTACGTTTGATTAAGAAATATACCCGATCCGAAGTACGAAAACTTCTTAATTACCTATCTACAGAAAATAATGAAGAAACATGTTTACAAATTCGAGCCATTGGACACTACATTTTATTTATTTCACAATTCGTAACAATTTTTATTAAAGGTATACGCAAAAATTCAGCATAATGCGTATAAGTAGTAGCTGCCCATAAAATAAGCAGCGTATATTGTAAAAGCAAATCTTATTAAACAAAATTTTCAAGAGCTCCTCCAGATATTTTGGTGGAATTCTTGGAATTACATGGGCACTATATAGTCGTTGCTTATTTTGCATGCAGCTATACCTATACTTAGACCGAAAATTGTTGGTTTACAGATAAATCGGAATTATGGGTGTAGAGTTTCCCGGAATTGGGCGAGAAAAATGTCTACCTGAATAATAATCTGAAAAATTAAGTGAACCCGGTAAAACTTTGAGTCGGATTTACAACCTGATTTCTCGAACTGAGCATTTTTTTGCAGCTTATCTTTGTTTACACTGATTTCACAGTCATAGTATCTTTAATAACTATATAAGTATACTAATTACGGAAAGTTTAGATTTGTACATCAATTGTAGTGTTAGTAGCATTAAAAGATTTACAGTAAATATTTAAGTTATTGAAAAAAAAAGAAATAACTACAAAAATTACTGATGAAATTTGACAAAGAAAAAAAATGAAACTTGATTCCTCCATAAATTTACAACCATTTCAAGCTTCATTCATCGATACTAGAACAAAGTATTAGAGAAGCTTTTTATAATATCTCTTTAATAATAAATTCAACAACGATTAGTTTTGAAATTTGATTATATTATTATTGATGTCCTTAATCCTTTTAATAGCTATCACTAAAAAAGTTATATAAAATCTAAAAATATTCTTTCTCTTGTAGCTATATACATTGCGCAACTAGGGGAGAAAATGAGCTATTTCAAGCGAGGGTGAGGTGTTAGCACGAGTGTAGTCGAGGACGGCCAAGACAGAGAGTCTCATGCAATTATTTCTTACCTATTAAATACCTATCTATAAAAATTTATTATTTTACATTTTAATCTTTAAAAGTTATTTTATATCATTCTAAAGAGGCCAAAAAGCCATAAAATATATAAATTTGACTATTAGAAAATAATTTCACAATGATTCGTTGTAGCAGAGAAAAAAATTTGTTATCTCCGCTAAAATATGAAAAAATGGATTTTTTCATTCTTCTCTAAATCACGCTCGAATTGCGCGATTTTCTACACGGCTTTCTAGCATGAAAAAGCCCCGTTTCATGCACGTGTTGAAAAAAAAGTTTTGCTGAAAATTATAAATGTCTGAGCTTCAAATATGATATACAATTTGTTTTTATTCTTAATATCTGCATCTTTTTAGATTTAGAATAATAATTTATAATTTATACATATTTTTTTATACTTTAATAGAATTACAAACATGCATAAAATAAACGGTAATAATAATCACCGTTAGAACAAATAACAACAGTTAGGAAGACATCTGTCTCTATATTTTTAACCTTTTTTAAGCTGTTTCAAGTGGTTGTATATTTATTTATTCCTCTTTATTCCTCTTTATTAAAATTGATGACTTATTTAGCGTTTTATTCGCAATCTGATTGGTCGGAAGTGTAGTCATGTTATAGCTATGTGCATGGCAATGAAATGTGTTTTGTTTAATTTTTATTATAAGGTTAATTCTTACAGCTTAAGGTGGTTCCCTGGAGATCAGAGTTGATTCAACACATACTTGAAATTATACATATAAGTCAATAAAGACATAACGAATGTCATATCCAAATTTCAGAGCATTTTATCGTTTGGCTTCTGAGTAATTGCTGGGCAAAGTTACACGAATTACACGGGAGCTATATCTATATATATCGAAACTGTCGCGTTTTGTATCTGTTTACAAACATATATAAGCAACAAGATTCAAGTCAGACTTGGAATTTTATGTACATATAGAATATATAATAAGGAATGTTTTCGCGCAAGAATGAAAGAGATTCACCGTTTCATTACTAGAATAGAGTGTCTTAAAAATATCGCTTTCGCAGACTTGATATGCTACGAGGGTTATTTACGCTCAGCGCGGGAGCTTGGACTCTTTATCTCTCTCACTCACAGTTCCAAACGCTCGAAAAGTTCGATTTTCGATTCACTTTTCTACGCAGAAAAAGGACCCTTTTCATGCATGTGTTAAAAAAAAAATTATTGATTTGTATTAAAAAATTAGTGCGGCGAACAAGGATATATCGCAAAGAAATACCGACGTGGATCAGCTCGGTGGGGACCGACGTCAATTAGTCCTGTAGCACCGAGCTGGTTTACGTCGGGCACAGAACTGTTCCAGCTCGGCTACTAAGCTGCAACGGCTCGGTCCTCGAAGTAAATGGTCCCCCGTCGCGCACGCACTATAGATATACAAGCGGTCTGCTGTCAACAGAGGGCAGACCGCTTGTATATCTATAGCGCGTGCGGGCCTCGGGAAGGGGTAGCTCAACGGAGAGCAGACCGCTTGTATATCTATAGCGCGCGCGCGACGGGGGGCCGTTTACTTCGAGGACCGAGCCGTTTCAGCTGGGTAGCCGAGCTGGAACAGTTCTGTGCCCAACGTAAACCAGCTCGGTGCTACAGGTCTAATTCACATCGGTCTCCACCGAGCTGATCCACGTCGGTATTTCTTTGCGTGTAGTGTTCAACATAATCCACTATAAATTTGTGAATGCATGTTTTTTATGATTTTTTTTATTCAGAAATAAATTCAGTGTACTATTTTTATTAGAAAATAAACATCTTCCAATTCGCACAAATTTGTAGCGGATTTTTCGTTATTTTTAACAAGTTTTTTTTATTATTTATATCTTGAAATTTCGTTGTCGTATAAATACAAAATCTATTTAGCCTTGCTTTTTAGGCTCAAATACGCCGAAAATCAATACATGAGACAAAAAGTATGGTGTGCACCTAGGGCTTAGTGGGCCTTTTGCCCCCGTGTGGTTGCAGTACTCGTCTGCGGCTCGCAAAACGCACTCTCCTTCGGCTCGTGCTTGCTCGCTTGCAACTCGTACTACAAATTCCACACTCGGTCTAAAAAGGCCCACTTTGCGCCCTAGGTACACAATATACTTTTTGTCACACAAGCACGTTTTTCGCGTTTTTTGACCTATTATGCGAGCTGAAAGTGATCTTTTTTAGACCGGC
>UXGD01003927.1:0-18729 GCA_900474315.1 Torymus auratus
AGAGAGAGAGAGAGAGAGAGAGAGAGAGAGAGAGAGAGAGAGAGAGAGAGAGAGAGAGAGAGAGAGAGAGAGGGAGGATGTGTCGAGTAGAGAGCCGGAAAGTTAGGTAGGCTCTAATCGAGTCGGCTAATCCTCCGACTAGGTTGCTATATGCACGATGCAGTACAGGTCCGGAACAGGAGCGAGCCAGGAGCCGTGCTTTAATTAGAACCTTGCCAATGGGCTTAAGGTCGCCAACACAAGTACATCCATGTGTGCGTCATGTGTACAGTTGCAGAAGCGTCAGAGATACAGAGAATGTATGTACATGTGTGTATGTGCATGTGTGCGAGAGAGAGAGAAAGAGAGAGAGAGAGAGCGAGAGAGAGAGAGAGAGAGAGAGAGAGAGAGAGAGCAATAGTACCGCGAGCTTCGTCGAGTTCGGGAGACGAGACTTGACGTCTCGCGGCCAGACTATCCATTAGTTTGCCTAATTCGATTCGCGACGAGTGAAAGGGTGTACGCGTACGTGAGGCAACGCAGCAGAGTATTAGGCGAACGTATAGAGTGAGAAAGTGAGAGAGCGAATGAGAAAGAGGAAAGGAGAGACAAAATGAAGCAGATCATGCGAGGAAAATAGATAATTAGTGGCAAGAACGAAGCGTAGCTACCAGGGCAAAAAGCTTTCACGATTCCATTTGCGGACAGTAGCCCTGCCCTAGGAGACGAAATAAAGGCACTTACGATTGCATTGCGCGCATGGGTGTGTTTGTTTCTTTTTGTTTCTCTCCTTTATTTTTCCAATTTAAACTGTCTATTCTAGGATACGTTGAAAAATATCTTTTTTAATGTTTGAATAGACACTTTACTTTATAATACAGACTTTATTTACGCCAAAGCAATACTTTTATTTTAAATGATACTAAACAATAATTTGCTTGAATTATTGAATAACACAAAAATCTCATGTAGATCATTCAAGATAAAATGTTTGCGAGGACTTTTTAATATTATTTTTGTGTTAGAATGACACATAATAAGCTTTATTTTGACGATCCATTCGAAAAAGAAAACTAAAAATGCAACTGCTCACAGCATGAATTTTACTCTTCATTAATGATGTCCATATTTCAATTAATTAAGGTTTTCTTGTCAAAATAGTTTCTTTTACACCACTTTTAGATAACTTTATTCTCAAGGCGTTCGTTGAAACAGTATATTGTTTATCATCTTATAAATAATATATAAGTAGAAGTCGAGAAGCTAAATTTCCTAGCAGTCCAAAGGCCAACTTATATTCCGTGACCAACCTCTGATCGCATGAAATCCAAATTTTTCGAGTGCATAGTAAAAAACTCATCACAATTATTGATATTAAAAACTTGTATAAATAACATTGAAAAAATACTATTTTGGTTTCGCAAAAAAATTATGTGCAATTTTTCTGCGCAAAAAGATCTCTGCAATTGTTATGCGTTAAATGTAAAATGCAATCAAGGCTCTAAAAATAAATCAACAATTTTATTGGACATTAATCAAGAATTTTTTCATTTGTCTGACGGGTAAATGTTCAAATTGTAGAATTATCTAGTACGTCAACTTAAACAAACTCATAACATTGCAGGAATACTGAGGGGAGTACCAGACTTTGCCTATGTCGCTTTCGGCGATGTCTTTAGTAAAGTCAGTATGGTGCCTCGTACAAAGATTGACGATATATAACGTGTTCATGACGGACATTTCTGCTTTTAGAGTACAACTCTTCAATGCTTCTTTTTGCTTCACGTAATAAGTAGATGCATATACAAAACGTATCATTATTCATTACGATTCACGGAATTTGATAGTTTCTTCCATCACTACTTTAACATTGTATCATTTTAGCTAATCAAATGCGCAATCGCTCAAATAATTTTATTTAAAAAATTTAATAAATTTATGAATATAATTTTATAGTCTTCATCTGTTTTTAGCTAATAAACTTTGTAGCTTCATGGACATCGCGAGGAAAAATTGCTGTTTTCTCACTTCAATAGAAAGTAACCCAAGGTCGCGTTATGAAACAATGTTATTATTAATAATACCCCTTATTAAAATCGCATTTACGATGTAATAAAAATATTGATTAGTATTAAAAATTAAAAAAGTAATGACTTACATAATATTTATATAAGAATAAATTGTGCTAGCAACAAAAATACTTTTTACAATTTCTCAAATGCTAAACAACTGTACCTTTTGAATATTATACCACTTACTATATCTACAGACTAAGAATAAAGATGAATTAAATTTATTAACAAATTACAGTAAGTATACCGGCCCTCTAAGCATCAATGTGTATTTTGTCGAGAAACGCTTGGAGAAACTTACTGTAACACTCACTAGATGTTTGATTTTTTCGCTGTATAATACCAGTTTATTTATTCATCTCAATTTATGATATTTGTTCAGAGGCAATCGGTATTATCTGTTACACGAGAAAAACTGAGTTGTAAACCATTTAAGATTTTAAGTAAACTTAAATTAATAAAAATACTTTTATAAAGTCATGGAAGCGCTGCAATCTATTCTGGAATTGAAATACAGGTGTAGCGAGCACGTTTATCATATAGTATTTCAGCCCTGGTAGAAATTCCAAAACATTTTTAGTGTAGTAAATGACTAGTTTGATCGGAAACTGCAAAATAATGGGGCTTGTTCCATTTAATCTCGAATTCAAGGTTGAAAGCATTAGGTATTAGATTTTTATTTGCATTCTGGTTAGTCTAATATTAATTGCCAAAAGATAAAACTAACTTTATGATGTTTATTTGTTTTTAATTTTATACATGGTTAACATTTTAATAAGAAAAACATTGAGCATTACTCGCACAAAATCCTGTAGTTCTTCCAAAATGATGATGTAATCAAATTAAAGGCTACTGTATTTATAGTATATATTTAGAAACATGATATATTGTCAAAATATAAATATAAATATATATATAATATATTTTAGATTTAAAATACAAATATAAATATGTATCTAAAAACTAGTCACTTTTTATAACAATATCTGGTTTTTATAATAATAAAATCCTCCTCAACAAACCTATCTTCTGTTTTACAAAGTCATGTTTTTTCATGCAAAAACAATATCACACATGCTTATCAAAACTAACTTTTTTTTATTTTAACACCTGTGCATTTACTCAGATGTCGTTGAAAGATCATTGTATGATTAACATACAACAGATATAGCTTTAAATAAGAAGGAAAATAAAAGTATTAATACTAATTATGACGAGAGTATTCGAAGTGATTGGTTGCGCTGGTCTTATAGCATTAAATAATTTTAATGCTGTACGATTGAGGAATAATAAGAAATCATTGTTAGAATAAAGTAAGTATGTGATTGGAACATTTACTTCCTTAATTAAGACGTTGCATTTTTCACGAAATAGTCATGAGCTTTTTGTTCTCCGAACTCATTGGCTTCTACTGTCTTTTTCGCCTTATCTGTTCTTACAATAAAAAGTATCTTTTCTAATTAATTAGCAGGTGCAGTTACACATACGCATTAAGTATAAGTATGCGTCTGCAACTTCTGTGCCTATAAACTGATAAAACCACCGACACTCATGATACGTTCAGATAACGTACATTCTGTATTAACGGCATGCAGACGTTTGGTTCTTATCTGCAGTTCCTTGTGTCAGGCCCTCTTTTGTTAACATTTATCCAGTGAGTGATACATTTTCTTTAAACAAGCTGAATTAACATGAATTTCTATATTTATGATTTTCCTTATATTTCAAAATTGTTTTTATTTTTTCTTTACAACTAAACTAAATTAATAACATAAATTACCAAATTCTCGAAATGAAATTTTGAAATAATGTTGTTATTAATAATATAAATGTTATGAGTAAAGGTTACATCGACTGATCCCCTTGAGATGTCCAGGTCTTATAAATAGTGCACTAACTTTTCTGGCACGTTACTCAACAAGTATTACACATTATTCGTAAATTTCGTTGGCTCATCAGTAAAATATTATAGCTGATATATTATTTATTTATTAGAAGAAATTCCTTAGACAACTCGTCTGTAAATGAAAAATGTAATGAATGAAAATGTAATGAAAAATGGTCTAAACATTAGATGTACAAAATAAAAAACATAAAGGTTAAATGGGCCATTTGAACTTTATAAAAACTGGGACACCTAAAAGCAATTAGACTTTTAATAAAATGGAAAATTATTTAGTTGTGAGAAGAATTTTTTTTTTTTTTTTCGTTTACAGTAAACAATATTTTTAATTAAATCTTACGTAATACGTTATCATTTGTCACATGAAACTCTATATTTATTTACCTTTAATAATCTAAATTTTTATAATTTATGGCGATCATGCTTAACGATAATTATTGATAAATAAGATATCGCACATGATAAGTTAGTAAAAATAATTTATAATAATTTATCGATCAACAGGGATCATAAAATTTATAACTTTCCAGACAATCTATAAAATGTTTGATTTATTACTTAATTTACACAGTATAAATGATCGTTAAATAAAGTCATCCCAGTGACGTCTGTGTAATTTTATTCAAATTCCTCATTAGTACCGATAACGCTAGCTCTCCGATCGAAGAAGTAAGAAAAATTCTGGGTATGATAAGTCGTGCTTGGAATAGACGTATTATGTATACCTTCCTTTCGAAATACAATCTTCTGTTTGAATTGTAGAATCAATACGCTCGGGTCGCACATACATATAGATATACGTGTATATATAACGTTCTCGAGGGGGCAAGCAAAAAGGACGGATAAAAAGCACAGTGGCGCGAGTGCGAGCAAGCAAGCGAGCTAATCGGCACGACGTGCAGATACATTTGCGGGTCGCCGTTCGCTTCACAGGCGCGCGCAGACCTTGAACGGCGCGCAGCACGTGGCTCTGCTGCTGGCAGTAGTAGTAGTGGCCAGTTCGAGGCGGTTGCCTTTCGGCGAAAGAAAGGCGCTTTATTAGTTGTACAGCTGATCGCCGGTCGATCAGCATACGCTCCTCGATCTCTCTCACGCTCCCTCTCTCTGTCTCTCTGTCTCTCCTTGCGCGACTCTGGATTGTTCGGTATTTTCTCGTGTGTGAACCTGTGTGTATGTAGCGCCGTACTATACAAAAGATATCTATAACCTGCCATACGTATTTACTTGTAGCTGCCACAATCACGTGTAGTTCCATGCCGATCAGACATACTTCGGTACTAGTGAAGTGAGAAGAGTAAATACAGTATAATCCGGTGAGTGCTGGAGACTCATTCGCCAGTGGAAAGCGCTCGCCGTGTCACTAGCATTGAGTGCATGATGTACATTATTTTTGTTAGACAAAGTGTATTGACGTGTCGTTTATGTTGTAATTCAAGACAAGAGACTATATTATTGTAACGAAAAAGCCATTTTCATTCGAGTGAATCAGAGAGCGACGAACCATGGATAAGAGTGAGAAAAAAGGTGTGAAAAACCCAAGACAAGGAGCCAATCCCTTATCAGCCATTACCTTCAAGTATGTGGCCATTTTGTTTATATTTACTGAGTCAATGAACAGCCATGCTTACATAAAACGACTATCGCGACTTTTGCTTGCACAGGCTAATTGTAACTGGTCTTTGATTTATTGCATACTGTTTGTTAAAGAGACTGTAAAATTTCTTAGACTTTTACCAGACGTATTTGCTTAGTGACTTTCATTTTAGCGAATGAAATGATAATACGATTTCATTTTTATTTAAGTTTTCATTTATTTTATTGCTAGACTTTTTAAATCATTTTAACGCTTTTAATTATTGTTAATTTCATTATTATTGAATAGTGCTTGTAACGATTTATCTTTCATTATAATGTAATCGAAAGCTAAAAATAAATTTTTTGACTTTGCTTACTTAATCATCAAATTTATATTGTGTATTTATATAATTTGTGTACTATTATTTGGATAAATGAAAAGAGAATGATACTTCCTGAAATATAAAAAAATTAAAATATTTGATTAATTGGACAAATGTAAAAGTAAAGAATGTCTCAGATCGCATATAATTTTCGCCCGAGCCGAAGGCGAGGGTGACAAATATGCGATCTGAGGGATTCTTTACTCTTCCCGAAGTGCATATACTAATTTTCTCCACGGGGAGCGTAAAATGCGTAGACTGTTTTTCGCCCGCAGGACGTACAGTACGCACTTTACGCGCCGTGAGGCGAAAATATTTATTATTTATTGTGTTATTAACATTGAGTTACGAACCAGTCACTTCTTACACAAATACAATGATTTTATAACTCTTAATAAAATAATCTTTATTTACTTTTCTTATCTTTTAAAAACTGTGTAACTATAAAGTTTACGTAAAAAATAGTTTTTAAAAAATTTTTTTTTCTATTTATTTATTTATTTTTGTTACGGAGAATGTACACGTTGAGATATGAATCGATTAATTTTTACTTACAATAGATGGCTCTTTGGAACTTTCCTCATGGGATGCAAACGGGAATTGGAAGTGACAGATCTTTACTCGCCTCTAGATGAGCATGCGAGTCGACTTTTGGGAAATAAAATGTCTCGCTTATGGAAACAAGAACTAGAACGATGTAAAAAATTAAACAACAAATCTACGCCCAGTTTACTCAGAGTACTCGTCAGGTGTTTTGGCTGTGACATCATGGTGTTCGGATTTTTTTTGGGGATTCTCGAATTTGTCGTAAAGTAGATGTAAATCCTTTTTATCGTTTGCAGTACACGTAGCAGAATCACCAAAACTATCGCTTATTTATTTCAGAACTACTCAACCGATAATTTTGGCTAACTTGTTAAAGTACTTTAGTGGCAATCACACAATGGAAAGAACAGAAGCCTATTATTGGGGCACGGGTATAGTAGCCGGAGTCTTTTTTGATCTCATGATATCGCATCCGGTTTTCCAAGGTCTGATGCACATGGGTATGAAAATAAGAATAGCATGTTGTTCACTTATCTATCGGAAAATTTTGAGAGTATCCCAGGCCTCAGCCCAGGGTGAAACTAGTATAGGACAGGTATGAATTCTTATCATCCACAAATATTAAAGAGTTTTATTTATAATGACGAAATCATCAATTTTTCTTTAGATGATTAATTTGTTGAGTAATGATGTCAATAGATTAGACTATTCTGTATTTTCGCTACATTATATATGGATAGCACCTATCCAAACAGCTATTATTTCATATCTTTTATACAGAGAAGTAAATTTAGCCGCTGCCGGAGGGATTTTAACACTTCTACTGTTTATACCGATTCATGGCAAGTTAAACAAGTTCATCGTTACTTTTAAGATTTTTGTCACGCATATTAACTATTTAACTGTTATTACTATATTACAGGTTGTTACGGAAAGTTAACTTCTCATCTCACTTTGAAATTTGCTTATAGAACAGATGAGAGGTTGAGATTGACAAATGAAGTTATCAGTGGTGTAAAAGTCATTAAAATGTATGCCTGGGAGAAACCATTTTCATATCTCATCGATAAAGCCCGAGAGTAAATAAACTGATTACTTTCAACTTGCAATGTTTACACAATTGTCGAAATATACTAATAGCCATTGTTTTTCTAGGAAAGAGGTAAAAGTCATACGAAATAATTCTATGGCTACAGAAATATGCTGGTCATTCGAAAGTTACATTCCACGAGTATGTCTTTTTGTAACAGTCTTAGCTTACGTTTTATTTGGAAATAACATTGATGCAGAAAAAATTTATTTGGTTACGGCTTATTACAATGTATTACGTACGACATTATATCGCTCGTTCCCACTAGGTAAGCACTTTTTTCAATTTATTTATGTACAGGGCGATCAACTTTAAATAACTTACGATTTGCATATTGTATACTAATCATACATATTTTGAAATTATAAATTTTAGGTATCAAAGAAGTTGCAGAAGCGTTAGTGTCTGTTAAAAGACTTCAAAAATTCTTGTTATTCGAAGAAATCCAGTATAAATCAGTAACAAATAACAATCAAGTTAATTCAGAAATACCAGAGGAAATCGCTTTATCATTTAAAAATGTAAGCGTTAAGTGGAGCGAAGATGCCAAACATGACGCTTTAAAACAAATGTCATTTAACATAAAATCTGGATCTCTTACTGCAATCATCGGGCAAGTTGGTGCTGGCAAAACTACTCTATTTCACACGATTCTCAAAGAAATTTCCTACATTCGCGGGGACATTAAGATCAATGGAAAACTTTCTTATGCGAGTCAAGAGCCATGGATATTTGCGTCATCCATTAAGCAAAATATACTATTCGGTAAGCCAATGAATAAAGAGCGCTACGAAAAAGTTATTGAAGTGTGTCAATTAAAGCGAGATTTTCAATTGCTCCCTTATGGAGACAGCACTTTGGTTGGCGAGAGAGGAATCAATTTGAGTGGCGGTCAATGCGCCCGAGTTAATCTAGCTCGTGCCGTCTATCATGAAGCTGATATTTATCTTTTTGACGATCCACTCTCAGCCGTGGATACACACGTTGGCAAGGGAATTTTCGAGCACTGTATTTCGTCCTTTCTGAAAGACAAAACAGTTGTCCTAATAACTCATCAATTCCATTACTTAAAACATGTAGATAGAATTATCATTCTCGGCGATGGCGTTATTCAAGCTGATGGAACATACAGTGAATTGCTAAATTCAGGGCTTGATTTGACGAAACTTATGAAACTCGACAGTGAGTCTGGTGAAATATCAGATAACGTTCAGACACCGGCAAAGAAAAATGGATCGGTGTCTCCATTGACAGCTGTGCATGATGATCAGGAAGAACAAGAGGAAACTAGAACGCTTGGGAACATCACAGCAAAAACATATTTACAGTATTTTGGAGCAGCGCGAAATAGTTTTCTTGTAGTTCTAGTATTTCTAATTAGTATTCTTTGCCAAGTTTCTTCTAGTGGTGCAGATTACTTTATCACTTATTGGGTTAATCAAGAAGAACGAGGTATTAATTTTACATCAACCACTGATAATGATCTTCTTAGAGGCCGTGATTTGTATATTTACATTTATGGTTCCATAACTATTTTTACGGTATTTGTAACGCTATCTCAAGCCTACACATTCTTCCACATGTGTATGAAGATATCGAGAAATCTTCATGCTCTAATGTTCAATAGTATAATTAATACTACAATGGCTTTTTTTAATGCAAATCCGATAGGGCGTATAATGAACAGGTAATTACAAAATTATTTGGTATTCTAGAATATTATAATATTTACAAATTTTTTTAAATGATAAATTTAATTTCAGATTTTCCAAAGATACAGGCATTGTTGATACTCGAGTTCCTCAGACCATTATTGATGTTACACAAATTAGTTTATATACTTTTGCTGTCGTCGGCATTGTAGCAAGTGTGAATCCGTGGTTCTTAATTCCAGCTGCTGTTATTGGATTAATAGCGTACTTTTTCAGAATATTTTACATAAGAACAAGCCGAAGCGTCAAAAGATTAGAAGGAATAAGTAAATGCTTTTACTATTTAAAGTATAGAAATTAATTGCATAATGAAAATAAATGTTAAAAAATAATACAAAGTTTGAGAACAAAAGTTGTTATTGGTAAAGACTAAAAGAACTAAACTACATCAAAATGAAATATATTTATTCATATCATACCATAAACGCATCATTATTAAATTTTATTTAAATCAGCAGGGAGAACACAGTAAGGATTTACGAACAATAGTCAGTAAAATAAATCGTAAAAAGACTATAGAGAACTGAAGGATAACATTGATATACGCGAAATACTTCATAAAATAAATTATACACTTTTTGAACTGAACACCCGTATATTAATGAACATTATTTATGATGGCTTCCCTTAAACATACATTACTCTAACAACTTTTATATTTTAAATTTCATTCATTATTACTTTTATTTTATAGATTGACAAAACAAATTCTTTTATGCAAGTATAACAATTTGTCATGTCTCCTAAGTGAAAATATTACACAGATATTTAATTTAAAATTTATCAAATATATTGACTGTTGATTTAATTGAACTTTGCAATGAGTTTTTAAAACAAAATATATAATTAGAAATACTGAAATGAGATGAGTTATACTTGCAATTATTATTATTATTATTAGGCAGTCAATTTTGTAATGTTATTTAGGGATTTCTAACATGTATTTTGAAATTTTCCAAATACTATAATTAAGAGCTAAATTAATTGTATTATCTAAAATTTTTACTGTGGCATTATGATACAAAATATTTGTAATAATATAACAATTTATCGTATTGGACATTAAGTTATTCAATATTTTAAGTTTTTTAATTTTATTTAATGGATTGATTTATAATGACTATATTTTTTAGCTCGATCACCTGTGTTTAATCACTTAACTGCCAGTGTACAAGGTCTCACAACTATCAGAGCTTTACACGCTCAAGATATATTGACAAAAGAGTTTGACAACCATCAGGACTTACATTCGTCTGCGTGGTTCATATTCTTTTCCGGTTCAAGAGCTTTTGGAATGTACATAGAATTTCTTTGTATGGTTTTTACTGGAGTTGTTGTGTATACATTAGTGTCAGTTCGTGATGTTGCAATGGCCGGAGATGCGGGACTTGTTATCA
The DNA here is from genome assembly GCA_900474315.1 of Torymus auratus. NCBI lineage: Eukaryota > Metazoa > Arthropoda > Insecta > Hymenoptera > Torymidae > Torymus > Torymus auratus. The sequence goes on from UXGD01003927.1 coordinate 10,658, forward strand.
CTCAGTGTATATTGCTAACAGGAATGCTGCAATGGGGTGTCCGTCAGACTGCCGAATTAGAAAACCAAATGACGTCGGTAGAGAGAATTCTAGAATACTCTAAGTTACCTCAAGAACCAGCATTAGAGAGTAAACCTGAAAGCAGAACCCCAAAAGACTGGCCTCAAAAGGGTGAAATTATATTCAAGAACGTTAGTTTAACTTACGATAGTCAAAAAACGCCGTCACTTAAAAACTTAGATTTCACTGTTAAACCTAATGAAATGATTGGTATAGTAGGGAGAACTGGAGCAGGAAAGTCATCTATAATTAACGCTCTGTTCCGATTAGCTGATCTAGAAGGAGAGATATACATAGATAACATAGCAGCAAGTAAGATAGCGCTACAAGATTTGCGTTCGAAAATTAGTATTATACCACAGGAACCTGTCCTTTTCGCCGGATCTCTGCGCAGGAATCTAGATCCTTTTGAAGAATACTCTGATCACGATTTATGGAAAGCATTGGAGGATGTCGAATTGAAAGCAATGCTAGAGTCAGATTTAGGACTTCACATGAGAGTTATGGAGGGTGGTACAAATTTCAGTGTCGGCCAAAGGCAATTACTTTGTTTAGCACGCGCGATTGTTAGGAATAATAAAATATTAGTTCTCGATGAAGCCACTGCCAATGTCGATCTCCGTACCGACGAACTTATTCAGAAGGCCATCCGAAGGAAATTTGAAAGCTGTACAGTACTTATTATTGCTCATCGTCTGAATACAGTTATGGATAGCAGTAAAATACTTGTGATGGATGCTGGACAAGTTATGGTTAGTATTTTTTTTTTCATTGAAACAGTTAAAAAATTTTTCGAGAAAAAAGGTTTGAACATTTTTATCGTTAATATTCTTCAAGGACCATTCTAATGAAATTTCGCACAAATGCTTAGCTTGTATCATTTTCTAGCTACCCTTTGAATTTTAAATTAATGTATAAAAAGTGTATAAATCATTGTTCAAAAATTGGTACAAATAAAATATGATACTTACATTACTAATAGTGATTCAAAAAATGTTCACTTACGTTTAACTTAATTAATAATTGATGTTTGTGCAGGAATTTGATCATCCATATAATTTGTTGCAAAAAAAAGATGGCATTTTTTATAATATGGTTCAACAAACTGGTGCTCATACTGCTTCAACACTTTTTGAAATAGCAAAAACGGTAATCATAACAAATTTTAATTATATCGATGTACACATTTTAATTGAAATTGTTATTAATTGTTTATTATTTTTCCAGAACTACGTACAGAAAAACATGAATGGAACTATACAACAATAAGTACAAAATCGCCATTCACAATATTGTGATTTAATTTCTTATATTGTTGTATACTGTGTATACAAATGCATGATTATATACGTCATACTTTGAGTATTCATTGAGGAGTTCATTAAAAATGATATAAAAATAATCTTTTTATATTAAACCCATGAGAGATAAGCCCACTTAATTCTAACGTAAATCAAGACCATGCAAAATATTTTGTATGCATTTTAGTAAATAATCTTGTATATAAATAAAAAGACTGTAATTACAAAGACACTATTATAGATATAAAAATAACTTTTGAATGAAGTCTATGTGCGACGATGTAGGTCTATGAAGTCAATAAGTATTATAAAAGAAAACTAGAAACTGTTCTTGTTATTGTAATAAAAAATAATCAATTTGTAGTAAAATTATTTAAGAACTTGTTGAACACCTAGCAATACTCTACTATTTTATGTTCACTCAAATACATATTATTTTATTTAATCTTTCTCGTTAAAGTTACATTTATCAACTCCACTGAACCTTCAATTGACAATTAAAAATTTGATTTTCAATTTAAAAAATGTATTCCTCAAATACCAATGTGTAGTTTATCATTACTTATTTTATTACAAATAAAAGTTTGAATATTCTGTTATATTAGTAAAAATGAAGGTATCTTGAGGTATTTGGAGTCATTAAAAAAAATGTGTACAACTCTATGAGGTCTACATCAAAATTCTAGACCGTGCCTACATGCGGAGATCAGAAAGTCAAGGAGTTTAGCGGTGCACAAGTAAAAATGAAAAGAAACGCCGAAAAGTCGCCCAAAAAGTCTGCTTGGTAGGTAAATCATACGGAAATATTACTTTTTTCGCTCTCTGGAGCATGTCTGTAGCAGAGCTTGCCAAAACATAGTTTTATCCTCCATTCTTTTATTTTTTAAAATTGCAGTAATGTATAATAGAGTGCCTAATAAGCTAAGTTATTTGCCTGCAAATAAATACGATTTCAGACACGCTGGAAAGTAGAAATGACAAATGTATTGAGATAACTTTTACTCAATTTTTTTATTTTCCAGCGTAATGAAAAATGTATTTATCGATCTCTTTTCCTAGATATCTGCATATCAGTACTTCAAGCAATATTGTGTGTTAATGAATGTTCGATAAGATGGCTTAGTTGGTGCAATGATGCAATTCTGAACTAAAATTGCATACATCGTATTCATATACAAAACAAATCATTCCAACTACCAAAAATATTATTTATCAATTATTTTCCTTAGTGTTTTATTTCTTGTATATTATTTTTATACTTCTTATAACTTTTATAACTTACATTACGTGTAGAATACTTTAGAAAAAGAACATGATCGATTCTCATGATAAAAGAAAGTTTATTGCATGATCTTATGAAAGACCTAGATTTCTTATAATATAATGTACAAGAGAATAACGGGAAATATAGAACTGTCTTCTACATTGGATTAATAATACAGAATGTTTATATTGCAGAAAATACTACTGCTATCCTTTATAGTTTAATAGTATCGTTATTAGAGTTTTATATGCAAGATTTAGAACTATTTCATAAATTTTACTTGGATTTAATAGCCAATTTTATTATGTTTCATCGCTATAATTTAAAAAATGCATTATATTGTTATTATTTACATTGTTTTCTAATACATATCGGAAACAGCTTTAGTTCACAACAAAACTTTTCTAGATTAAATATATAAGATAAATGAGATTTTTTCTCTTAATAATGCAATAAGTAACAAAAAATATTATACTGACGATTTTTATTTTAATTTACTTATAATTCAATATGATTTAAGTCTAAAAAATCATCTATGATTTATGTTGAATCATTATTGCCAAACCATTTCATTTCGAAGAATATTAAATCATTATCCGTGTAAAAACATACTTAACGATTTTTTAACTGCATCGGGATTGTAGAATACAAAATAAATTAAAGCAATTATAAGGGGAACTTGTTAATACTTTGAAATCAATTATATTACAACAAATTAAACATATTAACATTATTACTAAAAGGTCAATTTTAATTTTATTAATAAAAGCTTATAAAAATATTCAAGATAATTTTCAATAATTCAATGTTGTACAATTTTCATGAAAATTATTATAATTAAGATAAACCATTTTCTGTCGAAATTAAATCGTACTATTAAGAAATCATAATTCGCGTAAAAGCATACTTAACGATTTGTTTTTAACTGTATCGGAATCGTATTAAATACATTAAAGCAATTATACGGGGAATTTTTGAAAATTTTTCAATCAATTATATTTCAAAAAATAAGATAAATGAAGGTTATTATTATATTTTAATTTTATTAATAATGAAGCTTATGAAAATATTCAGGAAAATCAATAATTCGGTGTTCTACAATTTTCATGAAAATTATTATAATTAAGATAAACCATTTTCTGTTGATATAAAACATCAAAAAGTAGTATTAAGCAATTGAAGTTTCGTATTTCTTCAAATTAAAAACTCCTGATCTGTTATAATAGATCGATTCATTCATTGATTAAGTTTAATTTTTTCCGTAATGCTCAAGTACTGTTAATCTGAATGTCTGATAATATCTGACATTATATTCTTGTTAAAAAGTTTAAAGTGTTATACCTAATCGCTTGAATAAGATTATAGATATTATCATTTGATTAAATTAAAGTTAATTGGTAAATTTAACGGTCGATGCTACCAACAGCTAAATTTCTCTAGCTCTTCAATTAATTATATGTACGAAATTGCAGAATCGCCGCATAACACTCGGCGCAAAACAACACCTCGTATACACGCGTAAACGCATGCAGCAGGGGCCGGCACTCCCAGTGAATTTCCTGTATTTCCCCCTCAATGCACCAGCGGCTGTGTAGGTAGTAGCCGGTCCGGCAATTCGTGGCTGGCGCGGAAGGAACGTACGTATCTCGCTGTGACAGCTTCTCCCTCTGCATATTGGTAGTTTAGCGCCGCTGCCACTCTCGCATTATTAAGCCTCCTCCCCTCGCACTCGCACACACACACACACACACTCGCAAAAGTAATCGTTTCGAGTGCGGCTTTCGAACGCTGCCGCTAGATGCCCAGATCGTGTGTACGTGCGCGAAGATAAATGCGTGCACGCGTGTATGCAGAGGGCGAGGATACAAGGAAAAAAGGCGGCCGTAAAACGCACGTGCAGAATAAAGTTACGCATGTCGGCGACACGTGTCCCTGAGAGGAGGAGAAGATAGAGCAGGAAAAGAGGCCGACAGGGAGATAAAAATGGATTCCTAGGGTGACATTTAGTGCCGCTTTTGAGGGAACGACAATCTCTAATAGGAGAATCCTAGGGAATCGAGACGGGAATTTTGATTGTTGCAGCGCGGAGAGAGGTGGAATGGTTTGCGCACTTAATGCATTTTAACAGCTGATCATATGGCGCCAAATTGAGCTAAATTTATCTGTTGTAACTAAACGATATATATGTTTTTATCGGTTAATAAGAGTTAAACATTAGTATACGTGATTATCCAATGGACTCCAAAAAGTAAGTTTTATGCTAAAATCAACCAATATACAAAGTTTCACCCAAATCTCAACGGTACTTCTATTACCGTGAGTACTATCTTTAAAATTATAAAGTATATTTTATCTACATTCGGATGCGGTTGTCATACGTAGAGCACTCCTCGGTAGATGTTCTCAATGAATTATATTCGTATAACCTACACTTTAACAATATTAATTTTTGATAACATATTATCTATTTTTTATGTAAAAAATAACGTATTATAAAAACAAAAATGTCACTATTTTGTAGCATATTTAAAATATGTTTGAATTTTGTTTCAAATAATATTCAAAATGATAATGTGAAACACGTCGCTATAAATAAAATAAAGCTATAACAAAATGAAGTATATACATAGATATCATTACGCTTATTTTTAGACTCAAGTCCTTGAAAAGATTCCATCTACTTCATTATACTTTAGATTTAAGCCTTTTCATGTCCATTGGAAATATAATTCTTAAAATTAAGTGTACAGATAATACTGTTGATATATTTATCTATTGGTGTACATTTAATTTCTGTTTATCACTAACTCGTAAAGCCTTTTGCTTCGAATTAAAGATTGATCGAATTATATATTGTTACCATATATTTTCGATAAGTAAAAGATTTTCACTACAGTATATACGTTTTCTAGTTATATACGATCCATACCAAACGTATAAATTTAGATACTTGAATTTAGAGATTATACTCTAGTTTACAGAAGATAGTTGTTTTGCAAGACGTTTTACATTTTTACTCTATAACTAGGAGGACCGCTCTTTATGTAAAAACTTTTACGCTACTACTGAGGAGAATCTTATATCTTCGTCTTTGCGAAAATTGTTATATCTCATATTAATGATGAAAATAAAATTGAATCCATTGAAAATAAAATATAAAGGGATGACAATATCACTTAAACATCCAAACAATACAGTTTTGCTACATGATAAAAGTGTTGCTGAAGTCTGTAAAGTTATATGCACAGAACATAATCAAATTATTTCTGTAGAAATAAAGAAGTATTTTAAAAAATAGCCACTGTTTAGTTACCCATGTGTTTCTAATACTATGAACATTTGGGAAGTTAGTAAATTATCTAAAATAATCACAACAATTACTTTGGACCGTATTGAACAAAAATTTGTGAAAATGCAACTTAATTTTTCAAGCAAAGAAGATTGTAGAATTTTTGTTGTGTCTTTATTACACTAAAACTGCTGTAATACATAGAAGTGAATTAATTTCCATGCACTGCACTGCACTGAGTAAGAGGTATGTACTGAGAAAAATGTGTGTAGTCGTTACTACCATATCGTATAGTTGTCAAAATATAGTTATGATTTCTATTTTTTTCAGTAAAATATATTATATTCTATTAGTTATATACTATATTTTAGTAATTTTAACTATATAATTATTGTAAATACAACTAAAATATAGTATCTTTTATTACTATAAATTATATTTGTGACGATTTTGCACTATACAGTATTGTAACAGTGACTATATTTTCTATATGACTTTATATTTTTTTATATTAAAATGAAATCAAGCAATATTTCTTATCACTTTCCTTATCGTACTTTGTCTTACATATGATGATTATTCAAATACAACTTCCTGCGTGCCTACTTCTCGTATAATACAGTGTTTACCTAATGCTAGCACCTAACCTAATCTGATACAATTTTAATTGGTAAAAGTAGCGATAACATGGTCAATATCTACAGTGAAAAACTTGCAAGTGAAAAGCGGCGCCAATTGCCGTAACGCAACGATACGGTATATAAACGCAGCAGTGGTCCTGTTTTAGAAGAAAATTTACCATAAAATCTAGTGAAAAGTATTTAGATTTTGTTTTCGGCGCGCGGTTTTACTGGTGTAGTATAATAGAGTGTTTATACTTATGTTCATATAACCGATATACGAAGTAGAGGTCACGCCTAACTATACTAGTGTTTGGGATAAACATTCTCCCATTCGAGAAAGCGTTTCTCCTATAGGTTTTTCAGTGTATATTATGGCAAAGTTTCTTTGTTCATTCCATAGTTCATTTGGACGAGGACCTGGCCTGGAGCTTGAATACCTACCACTTATTGGAAGAAAAAAAAATTGAAACAGTTTGTAGTGCAGTTGTTTGCTAAAGAACAATTAATAATTGGACAAGGATTGTTTTGATAGATTTGTACATAGAGGACGCAAACGACGAGTTGAAAGTATTGACATAGTCCCCTCAAAGTAGTTGCACTTTGATTATAAAAAAGGAAAATGTGTCACCAAATTTATGAAGGGTCCGTATAATGCAGAAGATTTACAATTAATACATTCCTTGGCATCAATCAATGCTCCTGCACTTGATTATTGCCCTACATTTACTGTAGAATTAAAGGGACGAGCAAGTGAGTTTGTAAAATATTGTAATTTACTTTATTGTAATTTACTTTATTATAATTTATTTTAGTTTAATGGAAATAAAATTTTTCTATTTAGAAACTTATGACGAGGCTTCGGAGAAGCTGAACAGGCTTGAGATAGAAGATCATGTACTGACACTTGAGTCAGGGGACAGTACATCAGAAGTACAGAGTCAAATGACTTCATCTGTAAGGCGCCAAAATCTGTTGGATTATTCTATAAATATGAAGAAGATTTTATATCTGCACAAAATGTGAATTCCCAAGATTCATCTCTTGCTAAGAAAGGTAAAACTGCATAAATATTTTATTTGTGTTATTATACTTTGGAAAAATATATAAATGTAATATAATTTTTTATAGTTCAAGAGACGACAGATAAAAATGGAACAATTGATAGCCCACTGCAAAAGGATCATGCCGCTATTTTATCTGAAAATCAAAAAGTAGCTAATGGGAAGAAATCTAAAAAGACTTGTTCAACTGAAGATATACCAGAGGCAACAGAAAGTGTAGTTAAAGCAGGATCTTCTAAAAATACTGATGAATCTGAAAATTTATTGAAAACAAGTTCAAGCACAATTTCATCATTGACTTCGATATTTGATAATCAAGAGATCAATAACCAGATGAACATAGATGTAGAAAATTCGAATTTTATTGAAGAACAAGCATTAGGTGATGCACCGTGCGCCATGGCACCGGTCATCTATCTCAATTATTAGACTTTGAGGTTAGGATACTGCTCATCATATGTCAAGTCTCATCTA
>UXGD01003928.1:0-18729 GCA_900474315.1 Torymus auratus
CCCAAATACCTTGGAGGTGCGTTGTTCACGCCAAAAAAGGGACCTACAGGTATCTGCGACAGTGAACGAATCAATTATTTAAAAAAGTCTTAAACCCAAATCGCTGGGTGACGCGAGATCCACGACGAAGGGGAAGGCACACAGACGTGCCACTGTAAGAAAGCGATTATTTTAACATTTCATGAACCCAAAGTGCCAGGTGACACAAGGTCCTCGTAAAGTGAGGGAGTTATATAGACATGCGAACCAAGTTGATAATTTAAAAAAAATCTTAAACACGAATAGCCGGGGATCGCAAGTTTCATGCAAAAAGAAGCAGTTTTGCAGTCACGTAGACTTTTTTAATAATCCGCTCTCCCCTGATGCACACGCATACACGTATAATATACACATCGACGCGCACGCTTTCCCTCTCGTGCTGGCATTTCGGGGGCGACAATCTGACCCCTCGAGCGCGCATTGTATTACGGGCCGCGGCACCTTTGGGATGGCAAAAGCGCACCGCAGTTCACCACCGGTAATTTTACCGCCCCACCGATGTTATATATTTCAATGGACGCTCTCAGTCTCTCCTTCCAAATGAGCGCGTATATGCTCGTAATTAGCGCGTGCGGGCACGCGGATGATGTAATGTATCTCTTCATTACGGCGCTCCGCAACCCGCGATATGTCGCTTTTTGTTTTCGCCGAATCTTTTTGTTTTGCGTTTGTTTTTCCGCGTGTGTACACACACACACGAATATAAAATGCGTATATCAAGTACTTTTTTTTGTTCCCCCGTTGTGCTTATTGTTATTTATTAGTAATATGCATTTTACGTGCGGCTGTGTTCGCGCTCTTTCTCTCTCTCAAATTGCCGCAAAAACACGTTTTATTGCGCGCGCTAGCGAGCGAGAGGATAATTACGGAAATTTCCATTAAATTACATCGCGCCGCGTATAACTTAATTTTTCTTTTATATATATATATTAACAACTGCAGAGAGAGGTTGGAAAAATGTAGTCGTAATGGGTTTGATATTTTAATGGGGCGCTCGGTTTTTGTAATTAAACGAGTTGTCAACGTCGATAAGCAATCACAATAAATACAGGCGAACTGCGCACCGCGGGGCGAGTAATGGATTATTACAACTTCTTCGTGTGTGCGCTGAACAAATAACCGCGACTATAAATCCTTCGTTATTATTATATGCGCGGCGCTGTATGTATCTTACGCGAGAGTTGAAACCTCAGCGAGACTACATTTTGAAATATATACAACGAGCTGCTAATTCGTGGGACTTTTCTCACAGCAACGGAAGAGATCGTTCATTATATCAGTATATACACATACTAGCCACTTGTGTGTGTATGCGTGTGGGTATCGAGAGAAGATCATTCCCCGGGTAACACAATACCGAAAAAAAAAGAAATTAAGAACACGAACGTCGATCGCTAGTAACTGTCGCGTCGAATTAGCCTCGACGCGAGAGCGCATGCGCGCGTTTCTCGAATTTCACGCGCGCTGAATACCTCGCGACCATCCGGACGCATACCTATTATATTATACCCACGTACACAGGCAGACTACAACGCGAAACGCACTTTTACACACACAATTCGGATTTTGCAAGCAAGCGCGCTCGCAGCAATTACACGCCTCGTGATCGATCCTTGTACACACACTCACGCACATATTCATGCGTGCACCTGTGTGTGCGCGCGACTCGTTCTGCCGTGAAATTGATAGTGCCATTAAGCGTCGCGCGCAGACTCATGTGTATGTGTGTCTTTAACGAGCGGCGATTACTTTTCAATTTCGCGGCATTCCGCGGGTGCGCGCGCGAAGGACTTTGCCTTTGTGTCTCCAATTATAAACGCGGCGGCTGCGATTTCGCAAGAACGCGCCTCAACCTCAGCCTTCGCGTGTATTATATATGTGTCTCTTGGTAAACATCGACGATTATGAGGGCGATCAGTATTAAATTCATTATTTTGTAAAATAATACCACATGATTTTTTCCATGAAGCGAGTGCGTTTTCGGTAGGTTCAGTCGCGGTCCGTTGGCAAACTCGGGTCATTACATATATATACACGACGGCGCAGTGTGCGATAGGCTCTTTTATAATTACATTGTTTTAGGTGTAATTAGGTCTAATTAAAAAAATCCGAGGCGCGCGTGTTATACGTGCTGTGTGTGTGTATAAATGTGCGAGCGCGAATAGCGATATTTACGTAATGAGATTATTAAACAAATTCTTTAGGCCTTTTTATATCGCGGCATTAGCGCGAGCGCGATAAACGCGCGCGTGTGTGTATGTGAGGCGCGTTTAATAGTATATAGTTTAATTAGAATCAATTACGGTAGATAAAGTAGACTTACTATATTATTGAATTTTATGACGTAATGACGCGGCGTGCGCGCGGCGCGGACGACTTAATATGTTTAATTCGCGATTAATTAGGCGCGAGAGCCCCGTGTAGTTTTCGCTGTGAATATATATACATCATGTTTATTAAAATGAAAAAAGAATTGCAATTACGCTGATAGTATTATAGGTATAGTTTATTTTTATTAAAATTGTGATCATCATTATATCAAAGTATTGAAATCATTATAAGAAGAAAAAAAACTACGTGTGTATATATAATAAGTTTCTAAAAATAATCCGTGCTCCTCAATTATACACTATAATGCATCACACTACAGCCGTAGTATTCATCTCAATCCCCGTGTATACTATAACGAGCGTCCCGCATTCGCCACGCGATAAACACACCGAAAACACTCGCTGCACTTTGCTTTGCGCTCCTAATCGCGCATGCAAACGAGAATCGATATATGCGCATCATGCATATACATGTATATCACCCCCCGTTGAAGCAAACAAAACGCCCCTATATGGACAAACATATACGGCACAAAATTCACTTTCGTCACACACAAGCTCTTCTTCCTCGCGCGCAATTTGTCGATCTCGCCGCGCCGCACATCAGCACGCGACCAACGCGCTACCGAAATTTCCCGCGTGTGCATTAGGGTCGAAAAATCAACCGTGACGACGTGCATGTATATGTATATATAGGAGAGAAAAGTCAGCTATACGCAGCCTAAGCTCTAAATAATGCACACACGCTGGCAGGCCTGGGTTACTACTGCCCCCCCGATCGTTTTCTGCGAAAGCCGAGAGTCAAAGGTGTATTATGTATTATACATATATACACACACGCGAGGGGTCACGCGAAACTCGTGTTAGCAAGGACCGCGGGTGGCCCCTGGAGTCGTCGCGTGCCCTGGCGCTCCTGCCGTTGCAGTTCATACGCCGAAAATCGACTGCAGTCTTGGCAAATTGCGTAGGCGCGTATGTATGAGGTTTTTTTGTTGTTGTTTTGGTGTCCGAAGGGTTTAGAATTTATCGGGGAGCGAGTGATTAATCAGAACGACGGTGTCTCTTTTTGGAGCATGGATTATTTCGACGACCGAGAGCGGTTTTATATGTGTCACATGCGGGAATTTTTTTCAGGTAATCGATCGTTTTAATTAAGTATATAATATATTGTACCGCATAATTCATAAATTATAATTTAATTTAATTAATTACAGCTTTTTGTTCTCTTTTGATGTATACCAGTGGCGGCCTCTATATCCACCAGCTATTATATACACATCACGAAGAACCGAAAAAAAAGCGCGAACCACAAGACAATGGCCAATCAAAAATTTCATCAACCCATCATATCCATGCTCTCTCGGAGAACCGCAGAAACAAAGTCGACCGGCGCTTACGTAAAGCCCTCCATTACCGGCAATAATCAGCGACATAAAAGAAACGAGCGCGCTCTCAACACACACGCGACTTTGCTAGCAGCTAGCGTGTACGGCCGCGCTGCAGTGATTCATTGCGGTGTGCGCGGCCGTTTGGCAACTGATTTGTCCGTCGCCAGAGAGAGAGAGAGAGTATTATATGCACATATACACGCGGGGGCGAGGTCGAGCTATATATATACCTCTACACGATGTCTCGAACGAACCGGGAAGCTATAAGCGGCTTCGCGCGCGGTTGAGATCTCGTTAGACGGGGCGTCGAAAGCCAAACGAGGGAAACCCGCCCGCGGAGATTATCGCGTATTATACGTATGTGTGTGCGGAGAGAAAGGGCAATGGATGATGCAATGGATTTGAGGCGCTATAGCGGCGCGGTTGACTGCGACGATCGAGGGAGGAGGAGAGGGTGTGCGAGGGACAATAGCGGATGGCTCGTGTGGCAGTGAGCTGTTTGCAGATTAGATTTGTGGAGAGGGCTTTCGTGACTTTCGAGACGATCATGGGGCTGTCGTTATTGTTCGGTAATGAGCGATTGTTGAAACCGAGCATGTCGTTATAGCCGTATTTTCCTTTGTCGAATTGCGCGGTAATTGAGTTGAAAAATAAGCTCGCAGCGCTTGGTTTATTATAATTGAAAAAATTGTGGATTATGTACGTATATTTGCGTTACAAAACAAAGCAATAATCGTGTACTATGAAATAATGCCTAAGTTACATAATTAGAATATTCCGTGTAGCCCTAAACATTCCTCTCACCGGTTCTTTACTCTCCCATACGCGTATGTATGAATTAATATTCGAAAACAAATTTCATTCACAACAAGGCGCGCAGCTTAGCATTACAAAATCGTACGTCTGGCTATCTCACTCTCTTACACCTCGACCAGCTGCCCGCCACCTATATAACATATACATATTATACACCGCTCGGCCGCTGCTTTTATCGCGGGAAATTATCGGGTTCGCATGATATACACATTCCCTCTCGGCACGACGCACCAAAAAGGCATTTTTCGGTACACACATAATCCGGGACGAGAGCATATATAGACGCGCGCCCCGAAATTGTTTCGTCAAGAAGCGGGGTGACAGCCGTCGCGCCTCGCTCGCTCGCGCCCGACGAGATATACAATTCTAATCCGCGCCAGGATCTAAACGGTTGCCAATCATTTCCGGTTCTCGGATTAGTCCCGCGAGTATGTATACGAGCGAGCTCGAGAAGTCACGAGACAGAGAGTGAGAGAAGCGTGAAATACTTTGTGCGCGAGAAGGGCTTTGTGGAGGCTGCTTAAGCGGATTATACGCGTCGTTTCGACGGAGGTAAAGGCAGCCGACGCCGCTGACGCTGAACGTTCATTCAAAAATCTCGGATCGAGTTTTCACGCTTTTTGACTTCTATATATATATATGTGCGAAAGGCGTGTGTGCGTTGAGGATGACGAGTTCGTTTTTCGTCGAGCAAAGGAGAGTGTTGTGCACGCGTGCACATGTGTGTGTGTGTGTAAGAGAGGAAGTGAAAGTTAACGCCTTAATTTGTCGCGAATGTCGGTAGTTGAGGCTCGCCGCGTTTGTAATTTTCCACTTTGACGCCGCGCCAATGCGCGAGTTTTCACTGTATACTATATGCGTGGCTGTCGTGAATGCTATTGAGCGAATGACGAGGAGTCGTGCGGACGACCGTCGGGGAGAGAGAGAATGCTGGAAGGTTGCTACTGTGTGGCCGTAGCGAGATGACGAATGGCGCGCGCGCTGATTGAATATTATTGTGCGAAGGTATATAAGGAAATAGGATTTCAATATTTAGGATCATTAGGTGTGAGCCATTATGGTGTATAAACATTGCTTTAGGCTTTTAATTAAGGCGCGGGAACGCGCGCGTATATGATGTGTATATTCAGTATATAAAAGACGGTTTACGTAACGCGTTGGAAAGGCGCTCAATTCATCAAAGTGAAATCTCACATGAATCAATTTCAAATTACATAAAATTCCGCGTATAATAATTAATATATACGACGCTAGCTGCGATCCTGTTTTTTCCTTTCCTCGTTCGATCAATTAACTTTCATATAACCGCATACTCGCGAACAACGAACCAATTACATTTCACGCCGATATTCAACGCGTCAGGATAATTTTGCGAGCACGCGCGTATATAGTTTACGATTAACGACGACGACAGCGAGGCGTCGCTCGGTACATCGCGGGGCAATTATACCACGCGTCGCGCATAGCTAATCGCGTACAACAACGCGCGGCGGCCCGATTTAATTCTTCGACTATATACGCGCGAAACGATTAGTACGTGGCGATAACAGCGCGCGGTGGTGATTTGCGACCGCTGTTGTCGCCGCGTGTGTGTCGAGGAAGAGGTGACGATTGATACGTGCTTCGAGGTTATGGGAGGAACGAATAGATAAAGATCTTTTTTTAAGAATTCGTTAAGCGTTGCAAATTGAATCAATATGGTCGTTAATTGGGCTTTTTTGCACGGTGGAGGTTTTTGTCGCCTGCGCGTTTATGTATGCGGTCGTTTAGAGGCAAAAAGCCTTGTAAATATATGACTAATTTGACGAACGGCCGAGGTAATGAAATTACCATTGATTTGCGTTTTATCGGCGGCATTTTACCGTCATTAACGTCAGTTCTATCCAGTTATTGTTTTTAAGCATAATATCACTCTCTCTCACGTGTTATACTTCAAAGTGTCATCGCGCGCCTATATCGACATGTAACTTCGCCTCTCCTCTCTATTTCCTGCCTCACACATTCCCCACCGTCGAAGTATAACACGACCGACACCACCGTGAATCAGCGTTTTCCTGTAACAATGAAATTGTCGCGCTCGCTTTTTACACGACGTACTATAATATAACAAATCCCTATCATTCCGCATTTTATCCGAATAAACGTAGCGCGCATCGGGATATCGCAGTAGCTATATGACACCGGCTCGAAAAAGAATTTAATTACTTCCACATTCTATAAACTCGGGCGCTTAAAAGCCCCGCCAACGATTATATACCGTGCGCGCTCTTTTCATCAACCCGTCGCTTCCGGCCGACCGCCGCCGCCGCCGTGCGATTGATGAGCTCTTTCTGCGCTCGCTCGCTCGCACACATCCGACGGCTAATGAAGACGATTGTCCGAGAGAGCCTCGCAGCACACGAAACGCTCGCGCGGTTAAGATCGCGCGCGATAATTTCATCGCCCGGGAGGCGAGGGAGGCGATGTATATATGTATGTAAGACGGCGTAGTAGGTTTTTTGCCGGGCTGCGAGTTGTTTTGCACGTATGTAAGTCATTAGCGACACGCTGGAAGCGCGGGCTTTCCGTGTTTTGAAGAGAGATTGCCGATTGTAGAGTGCGTTGTTGCGCTTCGTTAAGGAGGGAAGACGAGGATTGTGGTTTACGGCGGTTATGTGTGTGTGGTATAAGCGAGGTGGAAGCGTTTTGGTGATTTCGAAGGCTTTGTATTGACCGTTCGTGTTGTAAGTTCGGTGTATTCATAAAATATAGCATTGTGAATGTTAACTTTGTCAATGTTAAAACGGCAAATTTTTTATTTTTCCTGCTAAAATTAACACAATTAAAAATCTCATTCCAATGATCACCAAATCACACCCGTCAATTATAGTTTGATCATCTCTGCGTCAGAGTCGCATTTCAACAGCCTTATAATACCATTTAGTATAATAACAAAGGAAGTCCTTTCCTTAACTCACTCAAACACCTCGTAAAAACCCAATTTCCAGAATACGCGAGCAGCTCTTGGAACACTTTCTAAAAATCACAGTAATATCCTAGAATCACACACACAGAGAACTCGGCCACTCTGACGCAACACCGCGTTCCCTCCTCCTTTCTTCTTCCCCAAACGCGTCCGAAATCCTAATGTACACGTTTGATATTCCTCCTCTCGACCCGGATTCTAACGAAACTCCCAACCACCACACATTCGGCAAATTACACGATCTTGCGCAAAATCCTCTAGCTCCAAATTGCTTCCGCTCATTATACATATCAAAGTAACCTTCTATAGCCGAAAAAAATCGCCAGAAATACAAATATACACACACATCTCGCGCGTTAGAAATCCATATTCCCGCGCGTTTATATCTACGGCGCCTGTCGACCCGTAATAGCCCCTAAACCGTCCGACCTCTAATCATCTCTCGCTCTCTTGCGAACACGGGAGTAGGCACGTGGGCGCCAGGTATACACACACAGAGACCGCAGTACGCGCGCGGGGAAGACGAATGGGACAAACGAGGAGGCTCTGACGTAATTAAAGACAGAGGCCCAATTTCGGCCCATTAAAAGTCCCCAAACACACTTGGTAGTAATGTTCCCAGAGCGACCGCGCTGACACATCCGGTCTCCCTCTTATATTCAGGAGAGAAGAAGAAGAAGAAGAGTGTCGTTGACACCATCAGCCCCGACGGGTAGAACCGAGCAATCGATTAACTTAGATGACTAATTTCTTTCTCTCGTCTTTCTCGTGTCGCATATATATATACCTGCGACGGCAAGGTGGAGAGAGAGTAGATGGTTATCGCTCGCAGGCGGGCTCGACGATAATGTTCGCTCGTTTATTTTTTCTCGCGAGCCCGCACGGTCGATTTGAGGGAGCGTAAAAGGCTATTTTTCGCGTGCGACCCGGAGGTTTTTAGCGAGCGCGCTCCGAGTGAGATGGATCGCGCAGATTGGGAATTAGCTTCGATTTTGACGTCGGCGGTGGGGTAATTTGAGGCCGCGCTGTGTGTTTTTCACGTTAGGTGGATTATGGTCGAGTGATTTTCTGGCTTTCAGAGGTTTTTCGTCTTAGTTTTTTCTTACCGGTAAGCGATTAAGTATAGTCGCGTTCTAATGACTGGGAAACCAACTTATTGCTGGTATGAAAAATACCTTTCTTGATGACAAAAATAATGAGGTTTCGAAGTTTACTTTACTCTAATAATCGTATAAATAACGTGCCACATTATACATGCTCGATGTTACGATACGACATACTAACCGTTTAACAAGCACACAACCCCATTTATAAAACTGTTTGCCCACATCATTTTTATCGCAAAGTAAAGATGACCCTAGGTAAGCATCACTTTATCCATACACAAACATCAGCTCATCATATTTAAATAGAACCTTTCAAATATTAGCTTACACCACACGTAATATTTACCCATCGCAGATATTATCGTATATACCGTATAAACTACTCTGATTAAAAATTACCCTCGTTATACCCCTGGAACTACCCTCGATTAATCAAGAGCTCTCGCGATCGATAATACTCCGCAACCATATATACCTATTCCATCATTTACATCCAACCGATTATTCGCTCGTACTCACCATTGGACGACACGGAAGCTCCATCGTGATGACTGGCATCGCTGTCCTCGTCCACCGTACTATTGTTCAGCGACGATCTCGACTGATGCCTGACGCTGAGGTCTCTAGGCGTGGACGGGGGGCTACCCGGTGGTTCCTGGCTCTGAGGACTCGATGCTCCGGCAAGGATATCCGTGATCATAAACCTGGACGACCTATGCGGCGTCGTCGTCGACGAGTCACCGGCACCATTGTTGTTATTGTTATTACCAGCACCATTAGCACTGTTATTGTTATTGTTCGCGGCACCGGTAGCGGTAGCACTAGCTGCGTGTAGGTTCAACCCGAGACCGATGGGGTTGTCGTTACCGTTACGCACATCGAGGCCATTGTGATGGGCGTCGAGTTGGGCTGTCACCCTACTGAGGTCGAGGCCACTGGCCACGGCGATGCCGCTTAGAGCGGCCACGTGGTGGCTCGGCCGGTGATGGTGCACCGTCATCGTGCCCGTCGCCGTCGTGGCAACTGCTGCTGGATGTAGGTCCGTAGGGCTCGCCGAGGAGCCGCGCCGTAGCCTCAGTACTGGCGCTGCCGGGTCTGTCGCCCCAGGACTCGCGCGACGGTACCCGGGAGACAGAATCTTGCTACGAGCTTTGGCACTGGAAAGTCGTCGTCGTCGTTGGTCTTGGAGATTCAGGGATCGTTGGTTTGTTTTCTATTTTTTACGAACGGTCAGAAACCGGTGCACATTATTTGTATGGGGCGGCTGGTTAGACGAGGTTCTATAAGGGACGAGCCTCAGGTTTGAATCTCATCGGCAGGATCAGCTAACGGGCGATCGACGGACGGCACTTGACATCCGCGTAACGCCGCTGCGACAGCAACGAGTCGACATGTCACTGTACGTAGCGTAGAGGTTGGCTGCGCACCCACTTGCACTATGCACGATAACGAGGGAGTTGCAGTAGTATGTAGTAGTCGCTAATTAACCGCACGCAGGTTGCAGCAGTGCGACTCGATGCAGTCCATTTCCGCTTCCTCTCTCTCTATGCGCCCTCGGCTCTTCCTCACTTTGCTCTCGTCGAATGATGTGTCCGCCGATGCACTGATTCACTGTATATACCTATGTATGTATGTATACGAACAACCCCCGCACACAAATCACTGAGAGTCAAGGAACTATATACGTTGATCTATACAGTCGTCCCGTGTCACACAGCACTATCAATCCTTATCGCAAACAAACTTTTTATATATATTATATCGACGATTAATTAACAGTCCGATATATTATTATTATTATATATACGTGAACTATGTGTGATCGAATTATAATATAGTGAACGTGAGTGGGAGAGAGAGAGCGACCTGCTGCCTCACGCTCCTCGTCGGGCTGACTGCGCCACACGACTGAGCCGCTCGCGCTCGCAGGATCTCCCCCTGAACCTTCTCCTGCGCGCTCTCTCTCGGGATCTATATCGCCGTCTCTCTCGCTCGCGTACACTCGCGCGGCCATGTCAAAGGCACGTGGCCACGCCCCGCGAGCTCCCCACTCCGACTGTCGACCCGCCAGTAACCGCGAGGCGCGTCTGACGCTCCTACCAATGACCGAGCGCGCGGCTGCCCCGAGCCACGCCCACGTAATTTGAAATGTGTTTCAGCGGTAATTCGATATAAAATTGTAGTTAATATCTTTCATTATAGTCGCGAGCGAGGTTGGAGGTGGGGAGAAAGACGCGGGTAAAGGGTATATATGTATATACTATGTATATATGTATGCTCGGTGCAGTCTGCAGTAGAATGTGTGTGTGAGAAAGAGAGAGAAAGGGGAGAGGTAGTAGAGAAGGAAATTGCGCTGCTACGGCGGAGAGATGGAGGAGGGCTGCTGCTGCTGCTGTGTGCGAGGGAGTCGGCGGCGGCATCGACTCTCGTTTTTATCTCGCGCTCTCCCCCCGCGATTTAACGAATCCCATGGCTCAAGCGAGCGAGCGCAGCAGCTCCAAATCGCCGGTTTCTCTTGCTCGGCGTGCGCGTTTTTCGCTTTTGTTTCTGCGGCTGTTGCAGCCTCTTGTTCACTTTTTCTCTCTCACATAGTGTATTATATATAACAGTCGTTGATGGAAGGAGCTAAAGAGCGAGTTTTATATTATATAGTCTGCGCAACGGTCGATGCGGCGAATCGATGCTCTTGAAACTCTCTCTGTATATACATTATATATCGCTCGTTCCTTTTTTTTAATTAAGAAAGAGGGAGGGCGAGCTACGTTGCGGGCTGTGCTTTTTGTCAATGAAGATCGTTGGAGTCGATAGGTCCTATATATATATATACTGGTAATACACTTCACGGGGGTACATATAGACGCGAGCTGCAGTATGTGGGGACGTTTGACTCTATTGTCGAGTGCGTATGTTCTCCATTGTCATTTCTTATCGATAGAGAGGATTTCGGTGCCGCGTTACACGCTCATCGTGCGCGCACAATAGCGACGCTACACGCGCGACGAGCTGTCAAATCGCGTCCGGTAATTCAACGTCATTAGCCGCATTAATAATTCCTCGGCGGGGCGGCGAATCGGTGAAAGACGAGAAACACACACACATGCGGAATTCATTGTCCGCCGGCAGTCACCGAGCTAGAACAACATCTGTACACAAACGCTCATCACGCGCGCGTGAGTCACCACACACTATGTTTGCCTTTTCGATGAGAAATAGTGTCCGACTTTTTTTTTTAAAAACTGTCGTTCTTTCGACTGTATATGGTTGGCTGTCGTCGCTTCTTCGGTCTCTATATAATGACACGGTAGTTCCTCTCCTCCTCTTTCTCTGCCGCAGTCTCTGTCTCTGGCCACGATGATCGTGCATTAGTCCCTGTATTAGCCGCACGTGTATGCGCGGCGACGGGCACTCTCCCGAAAATTAAATTAGCCGCGAGGCAGCGAGCAGCAAGAATGGGCCCGGAATTACGGAAATTAGGGGTCGCCGGGCGCTCTCGCGCGACATCATTTAATTTGCGCCTATGCGCAGCACGCTCGTAAGTCCGATCCTCCTCGCAGATATGTGCACGTAGTGCGCCCACGGACGCATGTCGCCGCCGTCCCCATATGGCGCATTCTCTTCGTGTGTAAAACGTGGTAGTATAGCGTTGTGTGTATATATATATAGCTGATACTCGATTAACATAAAGTATCCTTTAGCACTATACGCCCGCTATATATACGATCGTTCTGCCATGGTTTTCGAATATCATGTGGCCCGAGTGAGAGAGATAAGCGGCGCGCTGGTTTTCAATTTACTAGCGCGCGTACGTGCACATGCGCAAAGTGCGCGTGTGTAGAGTGAAAGGACAAAGCGAGTTGCCGGGATTAATGATACGCATTAGCGTGTGCGTAATGCGCATGTGTGTGTATATATACATTTGCGGAATAATGGTTTTTGAATAAATCGGCGTGGCTTTTTGACGAGAGGGATCGTTTTATGTATGTGTATGTGTGTATGTACGGTAATGCAAGCGCGCGAGTATAGCGCGGTGTGATTTGCATATTGTATAATGAGTAAAACGTCCGTTTTGCGGCGCGCGCGTGTATAGAGCAATGACATATATTAGATCGTTGGGTGGCAGGAAATTGTACAACATGATGTAGATGGTTGTAAAAAGTGCGCGCGGTGTGCGTTGTGTATAAGGTAATGAAATTATACTACACGGGCAAAAAGCTTGAGTTATATTATTTTAGTGAGAATAAATTAGAATAGATTTACTTATATTTAAACGTTTGCTTCAATTTATGGGATTCTGGGAAACGTATATTTCTTTTTAATAATATTGTGAGTGACACGTAACAAGTTGGGAATCGGATAAACATGCTTAGGTACACTGGTGAACGTGTAAATTCATCTTGATAATATTACTGAAACTGTAGAAGAACGACGATATCGTGTGTAATTACAGCAGTGGAAATAACTTGATTGCAATTATGAAAAAAAAAATGTTTAACCTTGTATATCGATTCACTATCAGAATTTGTTGAATTTTAAAACTACCAGAAGTAATGAAATTTTCAATACAAAATCAAAAGTATCCCATGTAAAAAAAAAAATGCGTTTTGCGAGAATTTTTATTTGGCTTAAGTTTGGAAAAACTTTGCAATCAGACAATGTAAAACTTCCAAATTCGTGATAAAAGTTTTTTTGAAAAGTTTAGCAAACTTATCCCAAACTTTTCACCAATTAATTTTTTAAAAGATGAAGTATGAGAAATATTTTCTAAAACGTTGGCAAAACTTTGTGAAAGCTAAGAATAATTGTTCAATTCAAAAGAAATTTTGAGGGTATCGCCACTCACCTTCCCTTGGTCCCGAACTTTGACTTACGCACTTTTATACTCAAGTATTGACATACGCCACCTATCGGTAGTCGCTATCACTTGAACAATTTTTTTACAAAAATTTTACGAATTCTTTAGCCAAACTTTTCGAAACATTCTATCGAAGTTTGACATTATCTCTTTCCATGGGTTTTCTCAAACTTGAGTCAAACAAAACTTTTCCCAAACTTCTTCCAAACAAAATTTTTTTTTAAATTTAAAAAAAGAAAAAGAGTTAAAAAAATTAAAATAATTTAATCAACATACTGCATTTAAAACAAAGCCTATTTCTCATAATCGTAACAAACTTACTAGCTATAAAGCCCCTTAAAAACCATTTTTACCCCCTTTCAGTGATTTCATCACTCAATCCGGCGACTATACACGACTCAAGACAGCCCCGCTGCAATGCTTGCCCCTGCAATCTCGCCTCTCCGATTAGCATTCGAGTCCTATACCCACGACGTATAGTCGTCGTCGTCACCGCTGCTGCCGTCGTCTCTCTCACTACCCGTCCTCCTCGTTACGTCGATTAGCATAGCGCCGCGTCACTCGAGGACTGCAATAACCGCGAGGGGTGTGCGCATGCAGTGTGTATGTATCTCGCGAAGCGATCGCCGAGCTGCCACAGGAATGCGCGCGCGTCCGACTTATACAAAACGCCGCTTCCGAGGAGAAAGAGAAAAAGCTCAGCCGAGCCTGTAATGCGGCCGTCAAGGCGTGACACGCGCTTGCTCGCGAGAGCGAGTGCAGCGCGCAAAAAGATAAGAGACCTCGCTGTGAGGTGGGAGCGTTTGAAGATATATAGTGAATTGTTCGAGGGGTATATTTGTCACAGTCGTGTATACGAATTTCTGCTATTCGAGAGCGATGTAGTTTCGAGAGTGTATTTTTATGTGATAGCGAAACGATCGTTCATTTTTGCTCGTTGGGAGTAATAAGTATCGCTGTAGTAGTTATTTACACATAAAGACAGGAAGCTATAGCGCTCGCGTTTCAGTATATGTGTGTTTATATGTACGAACTACAATAAATGTAACACAAGTTCTTTTAATTACTTCTGGAAAAGTAAGTAATTGCTATAACTTTTGAAAAGTTACTGCTACCAACGGAGATAACGATCCGAAAGTCAATTAAAGCGCGAGTCCATATAATCTGCACCTGCGTGGTATATGTATCAGCGATTGCGTAAAATATGATGGATATAATGAAATATTTACACTTTGCCATTAAAACACAATTACTCATATAGCCAAGGTATAATAAGTAGCGAGGTGCAACTACATATGAGCATCGGGGCTCACGTATACTATGCAAGCACGAAATTCGAGTAATTTTTCTAGCTCGCGTTTACGATGAATCGTCGTATTGTCGTATATTATATACAACATCTATAGCGGACACTTACACACATGCACCACCGTCTTATCTGATGATTTACGCGCAATGCAGAAGCAATTACTCTCGATCTCGCTGTTAGTCACGTAAAGGCACGTTTTGAATACACGAGTTTTTTCCCCTATAAGCGTAAAAAAATGACAATTAAATTAACATATCAATTGCGCGGCCATTAAAATTATGGAAAAATTTTTATAGCTCGACCGTCACTTGCAATGCTCGCGCACACACACCTATGTTCACTATATACATACACACACATACACACAGAGAGAAAGAGACTGCGCCGTCATTCTTTTGTTGAAATATTATAATTTCATCACACGCGATTAAAATTATAACTACCTTGTACAGGAAAAATAAAATCCTTATCAATCTCGCGCCGCGAGCTGCACACATATACACACTACAACCTCTGCGCCTTATATTTATTCACCCCTTCTATATATACGTACACACGTATACGTCTCTGTGTGTGTGTCTCTTTCTGCAGCTGCAATCATGTCAGTGTTCAAGTCAAGGTACATAAACACACGCCGGGCGTATACGTGTAAACGTGCGAGTATAAATGCACCGCGCGCGTGCATTTATGGCGCGCGAGCGCGTGCTGCACCGAGAAGTGGAAATGTTCCTCCGATCATTAAATATACATGAGGGAGGAGGGGGTACGAGCTGCTGCTGGTACGATAGTCGTCCCTTGCACTATGCGCGGCTGAGCTATAGGGATATCGAAATGGCAAAGTGAAAAGTATATAGATATATATTTTATATGTAAGCGCTGCAGTGCACTGGTATGTGGCGTATGTTATTTATTAAACATACGTGCGCTCATAAGTTTGAATTAAAAAATCTCGCGGTTGTATCTTAAGTACGCGCGCGATATGAATGTTTTAACTTTTATGTAAGAAGTATATTATACACACAAGCTCTCGCCCGCGTTTTTTTCCGCTCTTTCCGCGCTTTTGTTGGCTCTATCTCCGTTCGGCATCCGGACTGATTAATCGCCGCTTGTTAATTAAAGGCAATAATTGCCCACCGGTGGGTATACCAAGTAGTTCCTTATTTCTTTTTCGTATATATACAAAGAAGATTTTGACGCGTCCGCTCTATGCATATACACTACTTTCGAAAGTTAATTATCGTTTATACGTTAATCGCGGCGTTTACACAACTATATGCGTGCGCCGCTCCTCTTATACATGATGAAAAAAAAATTAAATAAAATCGTTCGCGCGAAATTTTAAAAGTCATGACGTAAATTAGCAGAGAGCGATTCGCTCTTTGCCTCTCTCTTTTTTTTCTTCACTGCGCCGTTCCAATTAAACTTATCTATATACTACTCCGGGAGATACAGAAAAAAAGCTTGCGTTTAACGATTACGGCGCTCGCGTTCGCGCGCGCGCGCGCCATTGCGGTATTTATCACGAATTAAAACGTAATTGTAGGAAACGAGAGGTTAAGTGTTTATTAACATAAGAGGAGGAGGGCTATGCTATATAGGAGAAAATCTTCAAATAAAGTGTTACATAAATAAGGGAAAAAATATATAAGCGAGCGTGTATTAACATTGGAGGCGCGAGCAAAAAGTTAAACGGGAGCACGGTGTTGAAAAACGCCGTTTCCCTCCCTGCCCATCAACGATGGGCTTCGAGAGTCCGCTCGCGCTTGGCGATAATTACTCGACAACTTTATGTAAGCGCGCCATTAAGGCGTCGCATTTGCATAACAAATTTTTTTAAACTATAAAAATTACGCACCACAGTTGTAAATTGAGCGTAGAAGGATTTTTATATAGAAAAAGTGCGAGAATATATACGCGGGCGTCGTCGGATGAGCGTTGTGTAAAAAGTTAATGCGCGCGCGCTTTTTCACATGAAAATTTTAAAGTATAATAAACGATTTAGACTGTAAAATGATTCAACGTGTGGTATATATTAATGTTATAAAATATAAATAGCGATTTTATGTATTATATACAAATGTTTTTATAACATTTGTGCGGCAAATCAAAATAATATTATATTAATTCATCGCTTGAAGTTATATTAGGACATCATAATAGAACGTTGCGCGTAAAAATTCTAAGGCATGTGCCGTAATAAGTGTATAGTTAAGTGGAGGTGTTAGGTATAAATAAACATAAACCAGTGCATTCAGCGTGTGCACGCGGGTATAAAAACAATTTTTCCTATTCTCATCACGAATGTACAACAATATATAATATGAGTGTAAAATAAAATATTATTATAATAATATTTTAGCATTCAAAAATCATCATTTATTTAACGCAACTATATATAAAATACCATAAATTTATCTACCTTAATTAATCATATGCCCTCTCGCCATAATGAAGTGCTTGTAAAGTCCCATCCTCTTGTACAACCTCACTATACACTATACAACAAACGCGCGCAACAGTAAAAGCACTGCAAAAAAAATCCTAAATACGACACTCCAATTAAGCCTTCCCAACAAACACCTAATCTTCTCACAACGCACACGTATATACACAATATACCTCCAGCTTGCATTCAAGAACCGCGCGAAAACCACACACACACATGCTCGTATGCGAAAGCCCGAGATCAGTTTACTTACGAGGACATTAAAAAACCTTTCTCTCCCTCTCTCGTGCACGCGCATGGACACTTACAAAGAGGGCATAAACGCCCTCTCGCACACACACATACATAGACAGCGTGTCCGATGCATATTCATACGACCATACATTACGCGCGTGCGCGAACGCGAGAGCGCTGATCTTAGATTAAGGTAAACGCCGGTTAAGTTAACGGCTAAACTCGCATGAAGCCGGCTGAGTGTATATATGTAGCGCCCGCGCGCTCATCGCGGGGAGTGAGCCTACCTACCTGCCTCGCGCGCCTATATACACGCAGAGTAGGAGAGCTTGTTTTGTAAGTAAGTACGTGAGAGAGTACGCCAAGTTCGCGCGTTTGCGAGTTGTGCGTGACGCGCGCGTAAGCAAGGTGGCGCGGTGTCGGTTTGTCCTTGAGTATATATTCAAGTCAAATTAGGAGAGGTTTAGGAGGTGTTTGGGAAATTTTTGGAATTTTGATTGAAATAAGAGGGATGTAATCAATTTGTAAAGTGATGAGAGATAACAGTAGGGATAGCTGTTTTTCGGAGCAGCGAATGCTTACAGTGTATAGATATATTTACTAAAGACATATTGAAAAATTTTTATTTTTATTTAATAAATTCAATTGCTTCCTCCTAGAGGAAGCTTTGTGATAGTAAAAAAAACGTTTTTGAGAAAATGTGTTGGGAATGTTGTTTAACAAATTTGGAATCGAAATACGCTATTTTTAGAAAATGTCCGTATGGATGTGTGTGTGAGTGTATGTATGTCCGTATACTCGCTGATATCTCGTGATCCACTCAACCGATTTTAACGAGAGAGTGATCATTTTTTCAGATTTTGCTTCAACAGTTGGGGACAATATTCTATTTTTGTAAAAATCGATTTTTTTGTTTTTTATCGCCATTTTTAAATTTTCAAAATTTTTATTTTCGTTTTTTTAATATTTAGAACGAATATTAGTTAAGTATATATTATTAATTCTCTGTATGCAGAATAAAATTCTCTACAATTTAAAAAAAAACATTGTCGATAGCTACATTTCGTCATAAGTTATTGAAGAAAACGTAATTTTTTTTATATATATTATTTTTCGAGAAAAAAAAATAATTTTAAAAAAAGTGTTTTTTTGTCGTTGCATAACTAGAGTAAAATTGGATTAATGGCGTTCGAAATTCTTTCTAGGGGTAGATTTTGTATACCAATCGAGTGGGTTCTTTGGGC
>UXGD01003929.1:0-18723 GCA_900474315.1 Torymus auratus
TGAGAAAGAAAAAAAATTTATTCGATACTCAGCATTGTTTCTCCATTTTTTTGATAGAATTTTATATCATTTAGTACAAAAAAATGAGATTTTTCAAAATTTTTTACGTTTTTCCACCTCAGTCTTCCCTTAACTAGATATTAAGCCAGACTTTAAGTCAGACTTTTAGCGAGACTTATAGGTTAATGGAGACTTAATTCGTAACTTTCATAGATATTGTTGAGATTAACTTTGACCTATACAGGAAGTTTAACATTTAGAAAGATTTAGCGGGAGATTGAGCGACACTTCCAGATGGACATAGAAGTATATGCCATACTTTGAACGAGACTTTCTGCCAGACTATATGCCAGACTATAAGTCATACTTTCTGCCAGACTTTAAGCCAGACTTTAAGCCATACTTTATGCCATACTTTAAGCCATACTTTAAGCCAATTTTTTAACTAGACTTTAAGCCATACTTTTAGTCTGACTGTTAGCGAGACTTCCAGCTACACATGCTGGAGACTCAATTCTTAACTTTCATGAGTACGTTGAGAGAGACTGAGCGATACTGTAAGTTTAACATTAAATTGATTTAGCGGGAGTTTGAGGGACACTTCCAGATAGACATTCAAGAAGACTATGCCATAATTTGAGCGAGACCTTCTTCCAGACTATAAGCCAGTCTTAAACCATTCTTTATGCCAGACTTTAAGCCATATTTTATGCCAGACTTTAAGCCAGATTTTTAATTAGACTTTAAGCCAGACTTTAATTCAGACTGTTAGCGAGACTTCCAGGTGCACATGCTGGAGACTAAATTCGTAACTTTCATGGATATGTTGAAAGAGACTAACAAGGGGATCACCAGGGATGCGGGTTCTGAATTTGGCTAAAACTGCAGGAGGTACTTCTTTATTACAAATACTGAGACACATGTCACGGAGTTTTTCTGAATGGGCCTTTAATTCCGAGACCCAAGCTATTTTATGTCTAAAATGAAAAATTTTTGATAAAAATGCTCTTTCTTTGGCTATAGCTTTCTGAATATTTCTGTCATATAAGTGGGCTCGAAAGTTTATCAAAGAAGGCAGAAAAAGCTTTAATTTAAGCTGTGTCTCATTAAAAAATGTCGATTTTTAAAAAAGTTATAGGACATTAAAAATAGAGAAATGATAATCACGAAATTTTTCTCATTTTTTTGAAGCATTTAAAGGGTGGTATTTTAAACTATCTTCTTACTCTATTTTATAGCCTATAACATTTATAAAAGTCGTCATTTTTTATTGAAGTACAGCTTAAATTAAATCTTTTTTTGCCTTCTTTTATAAACTCTCTAGCCCATTTACGTGACAAAAATATTCAAAAAGCTATAACCAAAGAAAGAGACCTCATTTTTATAAAAAATTGGTCATTTTAGACATAAAATAGCTTGGGTCTTGGAACAAAAGGCCCATTCAGAATAACCCCGAGACATGTATCTTTTTATTTGTCATAAAGAGGTACCTCCTATTATTTCAATTTTTTCAAAATTTTTCTGATGTAAACAATTTTCTTGACATTTAATCCTAAATCCCTACACTCATATGGGAATTATACTACTTTGGAGTAATTTAGTTCAAAACTGGAGACAAACCATCCGTAGAAAAATTTTAAAACTTACAGATAGTGAAAAAACTTATTTCATCGATGACTATGGTTCTGGACCATATAAAGGGCCCACACCAAGGTCTACGCGGAGGTAATTTATACCCTCTTTTATGTGCAAAAAGTGGGATATAATTAGTTTATATTTATATATTAAAATATGCCTTTTTTATTTCTGAAAAGAAGGTGTATAGCCCCCTTAACTCTGTCTCTATGTCTCTGTCTCTTCAACTCTGTCTCTATGTCTCTGTCTCTTCAACTCTGTGTCTCTGTCTCTTCAACTCTGTCTCTATGTCTCTGCCTCTTCAACTCTGTCTCTAGGTCTCTGTCTCTTCAACTCTGTCTCTATGTATCTGTCTCTACGCGTATGTCTCTGCGTCGCTGTCTCTAAGTTTCTGTCTCTACGCCTCTGACTCAACATCTCTGTATCTAAGTTTCTGTCTCTACTTTCTGTCTCTCCGACTCTGTCTCTACGTCTCTGGGGCTTTATTCCGTAACTAAAGTGTGTCGCGCAACACGCTCGACTTGTCCGACACAGCGACTTGTACGACACAGTGAATAACGTCCGTGGGCACGCGTTCATTGATTGGGAGCGGGCTTCGCCCCTCTACCAAGACCAATGAGAATTAAGCAACCGCGTGCATAAGTGGGTGAGACAGAATTTGAAGAAGAAACAAATGTAAAATACGTAACTAATTGTGTTCGACTTACAGCTATGTCGATGTATAGACACCTTGTGTCTATGACCCAACATAAAATGACCATAGAGACACATCGACATAGCTGTAAGTCGAACGTAATTAGTAACCTCTCTGTCCCTATGTCACCGTCCCTATGTCTCCGGCCCTATGTCTCTGTCTCTATGTCTCTGTCCCTATGTATCTGTCTCTATGTCTCTGTCTGTATGTGTCTGTCCCTATGTCTCTATCCCTATGTCTCTGTCTCTATGTCTCTGTCTCTATGTCTCTGTCTCTATGTCTCTATCTCTATGTTTCTGTCTCTATGTCTCTGTCTCTATGCTTATGTCTCTTCGACTTCGTCTCTATGTCTCTGTCTCTACTTTCTGCCTCTACGTCTCTTTTCGGCATCTCTCGCGGCATGATTCGTCATTCTTCATCATCGGCCTAGATACATTGTTCTTCATCCTCGCGTCGAGATATGTCGTTCTTCTTCTTTGCACCGAGATACGTTCTTCTTCCGCTCAACCATCGAAATGATTGTTTTAGATTTTTCTCTGGTTATTCGCCAAAAATGTCATTAAAATCGCATGCCCTCCGTGCCTTGCCGTGTGATACATAGGACTCGATAGCGGTGCACACAGGGCGTATATTTGTTATGTTAAACGCCAATATAATTAAGCCATTAAGGCCCAAGCTGAATCTGAGACGGAAAAAGCAAAGCGAAAGCAGAAACAGCTACGATCTATAGTAAAATGAAGCTGATAGAAAGCGGTTGGGGACCGGATAGGGAGCGGGGGGGGGCGAATGGGGACCGGCTTCATATAAAAGTACTCTTTTTGAAGACATTTGGACGTTATTTTGGGGAGCGGAGGGAATGCGGCTAGTTCGTAAGAAAAATGCTTACAACTATGTTATATAGGTATATCATCCTATACTATATAGTTGTAAGCATTTTTTCGTACGACCTAGCCGCTCCCCATCCACTCTCCATCCGCTCTCCAAAATAACGTAAAAATGTCTCTAAAAACTGTATTTTTTTTATGGGGCCGCCTCCATCCGCCCCCCCCCGCCCCACCCGCTCCCCATCTGCGCCCCTCAATTATTTGTCGTAGCCGCTCCCCATTCTGCTCCCCTTCCGCTCCCATCCGCTCACCTTTTTGCTCCTAAAAAGTGACAATTTTAAGCTGCGCAACCCCCGCTCCCCCCGCTCCTCATCCGCTCTCCGCCACTCCCCAAAATAGCGTAAAAATGTATCTAGAAACAGTTGTTTTTATGGGGACGCTCCCTATCTGATCGCCCCACTCCCCCCGCTCCCCATTAGCTTCATTTTACTATAGATCGTAGCTGTTTCTTCTTTTCCTTTCCTTTTTCCAACGTAGAATTTGACTTAGATTCTGTTTGGGCCTTAATGGTTTAATTATTGGCGTTGATAATTACAAACAATAGATGAGCTGCGTGCTCCGTCATCATGCCCTATGTACCTCGCCGAGAGACACGTAGGGCATGTAGTTTAAATAATAATTTTTTAGAATTAACTGAGAAAAATATGAAACGATCATTTCGACGGCCAAGCAGAAGAAAAACGTAATGCAAGATGGATAGAGGAGAGAGAGAGACATATAGATAGAAACATAGATACCGAGTCAGAGAGACAGAGACAGGCGCATAGAGACAGAGTCGTAGAGACAGAGTTGGAGAGACCGAGACATAGATACAGAAACGTAGAGACAGAGTCAGAGAGGCAGAGACGTAGAGACAGGTGCGTAGAGACAGAGTCGGAGAGATAGAGACATCGAGACAGAGTCATAGCGACAGAGACACGGAGAAAGAGCTTAGAGACAGAAACATAGAAACAGGAATGTAGAGACAGAGACTTAGAGACAGACATAGAGACATAAACGTAGAGTCAGAGTCAGAGAGACAGAGATGTAGAGACAGGTGCGTAGAGACAGTGACGTAGAAACTGAGACGTAGAGACAGGCACGTAGAGACAGAGACGTATAGACAGATAGAGTCTGATAGACAGAGACATAGAGACAGAAACGTAGAGATAAAGTCAGAGAGGCAGAGACGTACTGACAGAGTGGGAGACAGAGACATAGAGAGATCAGTGACGTACATACTGAGACGTGGAGACAGAGACGTAGAAACAGAATAAAAGCAAAAATTCAACGCGCTCATAACAGTACTCCAGTGGTGGTGTCGAAAGCTGCTCCAAATGTAGTAAGACTTAACAAAATACACAAATAAAAACTGAAAAACATACTAAGTAAGATATCTATGAGGTTGTGGAGGGGTAGGTGAAGGGATCGGTGGAGCGGGTCTGAAGGCGGGTGGAGGGGGTGGAGGTGGTATGTACCATTTCTACGCTGACAACTATAGAATGTAGGGAGATATCGACGGCTGAGAGGCAGAAGAACGTATCTCGGCGCGCGGATGAAGAACGACGTATCTCGGCGCGAGGATGATGAACGACGTATCTGGGCGCGCGGATGAAGAACGACGTATCTCGGCACGAGGATGATGAACGACGTATCTCGGCGCGCGGATGAAGAACGACGTATTTCGCCGTATACTGGCCGTGTACTGGCCATAATAGCGCTGAGATATGCTGAGATAGGCTGTGTCTACAACAGAGTGACAAGTGTGATGTTTCACTGGCACAGACGTTTGTGACGGCCTGTATGGCGCGGTCCACAAGCTTCCACGCCACGCTCCACTGCCACCGCCACGATTGTAGTTCGCGCGTTTCAGCAGGTTCCAATTTCCTTTTGAGGGTTCTACCTTACCGATTCAGAATAAAAGACAACACCTAAGTCCTTAGGCCTCTTGCACGTAAAAAGGAATAGAAGGAACAGCAAGGAATACGGAGGAACAAGTAGCTATCTGTGTGTCGGTATTCCTTGCTGTTCCTCCATGAGTCTTGTGATTGTTTACATACGTTTATTAGGTAGCCATTTAAACGATTAATTACAAATTCTAACTATTAATTTGCTGTTATTTTAAGAAAAATATAAGTAAATATATAATAATTTGCAAGTTAAACATAATTTTTCAAATAGGTAAGGTTATAATGATAATGTTTTTAAAAAATTATAACCTAACTTAATTTACATTTATTACGTTTTTTGAATAAAATATTTTTACATTTTTATTAAAATAACAAATAAATTCCAAATCTTTAATCGTTTGAATTAGTAATAAACATATGTAAACAATCACAACAAGACACACGGAGGAACAGCAAGGAATACCGACACACAGATAGCTACTTGTTCCTCCGTATTCCTCGCTGTTCCTTCTATTCCTTTTTACGTGCAAGAGGCCTTAGGTGTTCGTTCAGCAGGGTTGGTTTTACGACACGGTGGAGAGGTTTCATACCGTATAATACCAAAGTCAGTATAATACTCCAAATTTGTCATAAATTGCGGTATTATACTACAAATGGTATTATACCAAATATACCTCAAACTATAGTATTATACTTAGTATACTACTCTATATGATATTATCTGTGAGGAAAAATACTCTAAATTCTCATAATCATACCAAAACAGATTACCTGAAAAAAAAGTATGACAATATAAAAAACTCATAATATAAACAGTATAAAAGTAGTTATTATTATTAGTAAATGGAGTACAAATATAATAAAAATTCTTACAATTAAAATAAAAGTTAAAGAAAGTTTCAGTTTATTTAGATTGCATACATAATTAAGAAATTTTTTAAAAGAAAATCATGAGTTTACCGAAAAAAAAGGAAAACAAATAATGCTGTGATTGTGAGTGTAAACCATTTCATTATCAACAAAAGTTTAGGTAGATTTCGGAATAAATAAATATACTCGCTTTTTTTCAAGAGTATATTAAAACTGCAGTTATTTAAAATTTTCGTTCAAGCTTCGATTAAACTATACGCTGTTTTGATAAGTTTATGGTTTTCTTTAACCTCCTGCCAGCGTACGAAATGATGAATTAAAAATTGAATTAATTAACCCGTTTATTTCAGAATTAAAAATTTAATCTTGAATTAAAACTCGTTTAATTGGGAATTGAAAATTTGATTTTTAGTTAAAACTCGTTTAATTGAGATATAAACTTTTAATCTTTAATTAAACAATCGATTAATTGAAGATTGCACTTTTTATACTTAATTAAACGAGTTTTAATTCAAATTTTAATTATTAATTATTAAAAAATGACTAATTAAATATTTTTAGAACCGGGCCTCCTGCTTGATATTTTGAACAAAATTAAATACTGCATAAAATATGCACTTTTTAGAAAAATGCATTATTACAACTTGATTATTTAAATAATTCTCAACTCCAAGTAGGCGGGGGATGCGAGTTCCGCGTGTATACTGGAGCACGTCAGACGTGTATACATGGGAAAATAATTAGTTAAATAATTCTTAACCCCAAGAAGACGGAGGGACCGCGTTTCACACGTAAACGGGAGAAAGGCACATGACCATACAAGGCAAAAGAAATATTGATAATAATTATTAAACCCAAGTAGGCGGGGATGCCAGTTCCACGCATAAAAAGCAAGAGCGTCACATGTGTATACACGATGGCAAAATATTTATTCAAATAATTTTTAACCCCAAGTAGGCGTTGGGTCCAATTTCCACGCGTAAACAAGAGCGAGGTAGGCTACCATACAAGGCTAAGGAATTATTCAAATAATTCTTAACCCCATGTAGGCGGGGGATTCGAGGTCCACGCGAAAACGGGAGCGAGGCAGACGACCACACAAGGAAAAAGAAATATTGAAAATAATTATTAACACCAAGTAGGCGGGGGTGCGAGTTCCGTGCGTATAAGGAAACGCGTCAGACCCCGTATACATGGCAAAATAATTATTCAAATAATTCTTAACCCCAAGTAGGCGGAGGGTCCGAGTTCCACGCGTAAACAGAAGAGAGGCAGACGGCAATACGAAGCAAAAGAAATATGGATAATAATTATTAACCACAACTATGCGGAGGATGTGAGATCCACGCGTATACGGGAGCGAGGCAGACGTGTATACATAGCAAAATAATTATTTGAATAATTCCAAACCCTAAGTAGGCGGGGTATGCGAGTTCCACGCGTATACGGGAGCGCGTCAGACGTGTATACATGGCAAAATAATTATTTAAATAATTCCTACCTCCATTTAGGCGGGGGATGCGAGTTCCACGCGTATACAGGAGCGCGTCAGACGTTTATACATAGTACATTCTTATTTAAATAATTTTTAACCGCAACTAGGTGGCGAATGCGAGATCCACACGTATACGGGAGCGAGGCAGATGACCATACGAGGCAAAAGAAATATTGATAATAATTATTAACACCAAGTAGGCGGGGGATGCGAGTTCCGCGCGAATAAGGGAGCGCGTCAGATGTGTATACATGGCCAAATCATTAGTCAAATAACTCTTAAGCCTAAGTAGGCGGAGGATCCGAGTTCCACGCGTAAACGCGAGCGCGTCAGAAGAGCAAACAAGGCCAAACAATTATTTAAATAATACTTAACCTCAGGTAGGCGGAGGATCCGAGTTCCACCCGTAAACGTAAGCGCGTCAGACGAGCATACAAGGAAAAATAATTATTCAAATAATTCTTAACCCCAAGTAGGTATAGGGTCCGAGTTCCACGCGTAAACGGGAGCGAGACAGACTACCATACAAGGCAAAATAATTATTACAATAATTCTTAATCCCAAGAAGGCGGGGGATGCGAGGTCCTCGCGTATACGGTAGCGAGGCGGACCAACATACAAGGTAAAAGATATTTAAAATAATTATTAATACCTAGTGGGCGGGGCGTGCGAGTTAGGCGTACAAGGAAGCGCGTTAGACGTGTATACATGGCAAAATAATTATTCAAATAAGTCGTAACCCCAAGTAGACGGAGGGACCGAGTTCCCTGCGTAAACGGGAGAGAGGCATATGACCATACAAGGCAACAGAAATGTTGATAATACTTATTAACCCTAAGTAGGTAGGAATGCTACTTCCACGAGTATAAGGAAGTGTGTCAGACGTGTTAACATCATGGCAAAATAATTATTCAAATCATTCTTAACTCAGAGTAGGTGGGGGATCCAAGTTTCACCCGTAAACCCAAGCGCGTCAAACGAGCATACAAGGAAAAATAATTATTCAAATAATTCTTAACCCCAAGTAGGTCTTGGGTCCGAGTTCCACGCGTAAACGGGAGCGAGACAGACTACCACACAAAGCAAAGGAATTATCGATAATAATTATTAACCCCAAGTAGGTGTAGGTTCCGAGTTCCACGCGTAAACGGGAGCGAGGCAGACTAGCATACAAGGCAAAATAATTATTCAAATAATTCTTAACCCTAAGAAGGCGGTGGATCCGAGGTTCACGTGTATACGGGAGCGAGGCAGACCAACATACAAGGCAAAAGAAATATTGATAATAATTGCTAACCCCAAGTAGGCGGGGACACCAGTTCCACGAGTATACGGAAGCGCGTCAGACGTGTTTACATGACGGCAAAATAATTATTCAAATCATTCTTAACCCCAATAAGGTGGGGGATCCGAGTTCCACGCGTACACGGAAGCGAATCAGAAGAGCATATACAAGAAAAAGTAATTAATCAAATATTACTTAACCACATGTAGGCGGAAGTTGCGAAGACCACGCGTAATCGAGAGCGAGGCCGATGACCATATAAGGCAAAGAAATTATTGATAATAATTATTAACCCCAAGTAGGTGTAGGGTCCGAGTTCCACGCGTAAACGGGAGCGAGACAGACTACCACACAAAGCAAAAGAATTATTGATAATAATAATTAACACTAAGTAGGTGCAGGTTTCGAGTTCCACGCGTAAACGGGAGAGAGGCATATGACCATACAAGGCAACAGAAATGTTGATAATAATTATTAACCCTAAGTAGGTAGGAATGCCACTTCCACGAATATAAGGAAGCGCGTCAGACGTGTTAACATCATGGCAAAATAATTATTCAAATCATTCTTAACCCCAAGTAGGTGGGGAATTCGAGTTCCGCGCGTGAACAGGGGGGGGGGCGTCAGAAGAGCATATACAAGGAAAACTAATTAATCAAATATTTCTTAACCACATGTAGGCGGAAGTTGAGAAGACCACGCGTAATCGAGAGCGAGGCCGATGACCATACAAGGCAAAAGAAATATTGATAATAATTATTAACCCCAAGTAGGTGTAGGGTCCGAGCTCCACGCGTAATAGGAAACGCGGCAGATGACCATACAAGGCAAAAGAAATATTGATAATTATTAACACCAAGTAGGCGGGGGTTGTGAGTTCCGTGCGTATAAGAAAGCGCGTCAGAGGTGTATACATGACAAAATGATTAGTTAAATAATTCTTAACCCCAAATAGGCGGGGGATACGAGTTCCACGCGTGAACGGGAGCGCGTCAGACGAGGATAGAATGCAAAATAATTCATTAAATATTTCTTGACCACATATAGGCGAAAGCTGCGAATTCCTTGTGAATACAGAAGCATCCCCGTCTACTTAGGGTTAAGAATTATTTAAATAATTATTTCACCATGTATACATGTGTTTGAGAGAGCCATAATAATATGGCTGATGCGGTCCCATTTATGCGTAGAACTCGCATTCCCTACCTACTTGGGGTTGAGAACAATTTAAATACGTATTTACCATGTATAAACGTCTGACGTGCTCCCGTATACACGTGGAACTCGCATCCCCCACCCACTTGAGGTTAAGAATTATTTAAATAAGAATTTACCATGCATAAACGTCCTTCGCGATGCCGCATACGCGTGGAACTCGCATCCCCCGCCTAAATGGGGTTAAGAATTATTTAAATAAAAATTTACCATGTATAAACGTCTGACGCGCTCCCGTATACGCGTGGAACTAGCAACCCCCCTAAATGGGGTTAGAAATTGTTTAAATAATTATTTTGCCATGCATAAACGTCCTTCGCGCTGCCGCATACGCGTGGAACTCGCTTCCACCGCCTAAATGGGGTTAAGAATTACTTAAATAAAAATTTACCATGTATAAACGTCTGACGCGCTCCCTTATACGCGTGGAACTCGCAACCCCCCTAAATGGGGTTAGAAATTGTTTAAATAATTATTTTGCCATGTACACACGTCTGACGCGCTCTCACATAGGCGTGGAACTCGTATACCCCGCCTACTTGGGGTTAGGAATTATTCAAATAATTATTTTGCCATGTATACACGTCTGACGCGCTCCGTATACGCGTGGAACTTGCATCCCCCTTCTAAATGGGGTTAGGAGTAATTTAAATAATTATTTTGCCATGTATACACGTCTTACGCGCTCCCGTATACGCGTGGAACTCGCATCCCCCGTCTAAAAGGGGTTAAGAATTATCTAAATAATTATTTTGCCATGTATACACGACTGACGCGTTCCCGTATACGCGTGGAACTCACGTACCCAGCCTACTTGGGGTGCGGTGTTATTCAATAATTATTTTGCTATGTATACACGTCTGACGCGCTCCCGTAAATGCGTGGAACTCGTATCCCCCACATACTTTGGGATAAGAATTATTTAAATAAGTATTTACCATGTATAAACGTCTGATGCGCTCCCATATACGCGTGGAACTCGTATTCCTCGCCTACAAAATATACGTCTAATTAATTGATTCAGTTCTCCTTTTTCAGGAAAATCTGTTTCTTTTTTTGTTATAATTTTCCTCTATTCCTATTAAATAAAAAAAGAGAGTACCATCCTTGTTTGCGCATTGGTTAGTTATGGGTTCTGACGTAAGAAATATTATTTATATTAATAATAAATATTATATTAAAACAACAAATACTTATAATAATGTTATAAATAATATTAATACACACGGAAAAAAAAGTAAATCTTGCTGTTTTGCACAAGTTAAATCAACTGGATAAGGAAAAAGCAGAAATGGCATTAAAAAATCAGTAAAATTACCTTCTTTTAAAAACTTTCAAAGTAGAAACTTCTGTTTATTTGAAATGCACCCATATTCGTGGTAATAATTATGTTGCGATCTTCCACCTCTATTTAGGATTCCACTTAGTTATTAACAAATCTTTTTTGACAGAAAACTCCCGACTGCCGCGCAAAATGAATGAGGAAAACAATTTAGGTATTATACCTCAAAAAATATCGCAAACTCACGGAGGTATTATACCAAGTATTATACAATAATGGTATCATGTATAATACTGCGGTATTATACGCGACCAACCCTGGTTCGTTGTCAAACATATTTTTCTTATTCTGAATCGGTAAGGTAGAACCCTTAAAAGAAAATTGGAACGTGGTGAACCAAAGCCCAAAGCTCAAAGTCCAAAGCCCACCTATGTGGACAGTCTCTTATAGTCGAGACTTGGCACTTGGCACTCAGATGATACTCAAACTCAATACTCAAACGCGTACACGCTTTCTAGTATTTGTATACTTTATGCCAATTCCTCAAACCATGGGCATAGAGTATAAGACCACTAGTAAGCGTGTGCGCGTTTGAGTAGTGCGTATCAACTATCAAGTCTGAGTGCCAAGTGTCGACTATAAATTCAAGCCCAAGTCATCTTGTCGAGTAACGAGTTGTCGGCGACTATTATGGCTCCAAGTTTACAACCTGCAAACTATGTATACTTTGGTTTCGGGGGACATCGACGGAGTGCTTACAAGGTAAAGACACGCCGTTTCATAACTTCAAACGTCGAGCTGATTTGTGCTTTCTTTTAGTTTCCTGGTCGACGTCGGTGGGCAGGATTTTCTTCACAGCATTTCTGAATTATTCTCTAGTTTATTAGACACTCTCAGTGGTGCACTAGCGGAGTGTATCCTAAGCCGATGATGTTGCTGGTGATGCTTGTATTTTTATATTGTTGGCGGTATCCTACTGCTGCAGTAGTCGAGGGAAAAGCAGGCACTGTTGAAGATGTATCTCTCTTTTCTGTAACTAGGTGTGACAGCCTCTGGAGGTTGCTTGTCCAGATCGAGTTGCACCAGACTCTGATGTACAGCACCAACATTGGATCTGCTGCTGCTGCAGTCATAGAGAGAGAAAAGACACTGATAAAGTTGTGCCTCGCTGCTGTAGCTCAGTGTAATAGACTGTTGAGAGTGCTGACGCGTTTAGAGTTGCACCAGTCTCTGACGCACAGCTCCAATACTGAACCTGGTGCTGTTACTTCTGTTATAAGGAGGGCACTACTGAAGGTGTAGCTCTGTGGCAGCTTCTTGTGACAGGCTCTGAAGGCCACTAGTGCAGGTAAATTTGTGCCAGGTTCTGATGTACATCTCCAATGCTGAACTTGGTCCTGCTTGTGCAGTTGGAGTTGCGCTCGCCTCCAACAATCAGCTCCAATACTGCACTTGGTGCTGCTGCTGCAGTTATCAAGAAAAAGAAAATGCACTACCAAAAGTGTGGCTGCTGCAACTTGGTGTGGCAAACTCTAGAGAATACTGTAGTAAATTGAGTTAAGGTAGCCTCTGACAACAGCTGGCTCCAATACTGGACCATTGTTTCTCTCGAGTGCAGTAGATGTGATAGTATGTGGCATTGATTCGGTGATTAGTAAGTGGATGTGGGTCTGTAGATAAGAAGAGTTCTATATGTGAGAGTGCATTATTAATTTAGTGTTCCAGGTTAATAGGTCAATTACATGTTAGTTGTCCTTGTTAGTGTAATCACACTGTCTTGACAACACACTAGGTCTTATGCACAAAAGATACTTTATTACATACTGCTAAGACTTCATTGAGATTCGTATATACACTTTTCTATTATTCTTTAAGCCTGACTATGAAAATTATATTTTAAAAATAAAATATTTTACCCAAAAAATCTACAATAGTTTTATTAATGAAGAAGCAATTATTGCGATCAAAACAAAATTTGGAATAACAATTTCTTTTTAACAACTTCTCATATTTCTTTCAATTATTTTTGTTAAACATTTCAGGAATTATGATGCAACCGGAATTATTTGCTAAATTAATACGTAATTTTTTTTTAAGTCTTGCTGTATTAATCACTTTGAAAATAAGTAAAATTATACAAAACATATATGCTATCAAGGAAAATAATTTCAGTAAAAAAATAATTTAATTTAGAAAATAAGGGGACAAGATTTCAAAGTAATTACAGTTAGTCCAGTAGAATTGTTTCTTAGATACAAGAATATGTATAGTTCTTTATATCGCACTATCATAATGTATTAAATCCTGTTAATAACAGTGTTGTGTTACCATTATATGTATTAAACATATGAAAAATATTAATATCATACAGATATAGGTATATTAGTAAAACTCGAATACAAATGAATTATTTTCTATAGTAAAATTTTCACTGTCAATTGTATAAAAAAAACTATTATATGACAAATAAAAAGGGTACTCACTTGGATTTTACTTATTTCTTGGTATGGTATAGACATAATGGTTTCATCTACTGGCTGTGGATCAGGTATAACCATAATCGCTTCATGTTCTCTGCTGAATAAGTTGTTTTCAATGGGTACCTATTAAAAAATTACATAATTAGTATAATTATCATTAAATCATTAAAAAGCAGATATCACAACTAAAATAGTAAAT
Source organism: Torymus auratus (assembly GCA_900474315.1). Lineage (NCBI taxonomy): Eukaryota > Metazoa > Arthropoda > Insecta > Hymenoptera > Torymidae > Torymus > Torymus auratus. The sequence goes on from UXGD01003929.1 coordinate 13,929, forward strand.
TAAGTTAACCTACCTGTTTAAGATAATTTGATGCATTATTATGATTCATTCCGTAACGATATTTTGTTCGTTTAGTAATGGCTACATCGCCATCCTGTAAGTAACGTTTATACATCGACATCATAGTGTATTTTTTAATTAAATTCACCTCTTGGAATTATGTACATAAAAGTCACATTGGTTACTTTCGGTCTGTGAAAAACTTGAGCACGATGCAATTACTTCTGCCTTACTGGTTAGTTTTTAAACAAAGTACTTTATCCTAGCAATTGATCACCATGGTAAGTATTCCTGTTTTTATTATTCTGCTGCATGAATGTAGGTATAGGTGACATATAACTATTAAGCCCCAAATTCAGAAATGCTTTTATGGACTCATGATTTTATACTTTACTCAAGTTTGCCATCTCAGCCTCTATTAATTTAGATTCATGCTTTTTTAGTTTTTCTTTTACGGGCTTTTTTATTTCTGTCTTTTTTAAAATTACACGACATACGCGCCACACGGTATACGCGTCACGTGATTCGTCGTGTTAAGCGAGCTTTCAAAGGCAGCTTCCAATTTCCGCCGCTTTATTTACTTAATTTTCATATAGTTTATGGCGCTGTTATGCTAGTCGCTTTTCGCTTACTACAATATAGCCCGTAGATAGGTAACTTGTTCATCGTCAGTGGACGTGGCCTGGAGCCGATACTCCAATCTTACCTCTTTAAGAAAAAAAAAGTTGTTTATCGTTGCTATGCGACGTGAAGCTCATCGATTATACTTAATCAAGAATAAGTATAAAACAAAGTGTCGTTTATACGTATGCGAATTTAACAAAGTATCGTCTACTTATTTGCGCAATTGTGCCTTATTTTATAAATATTGAAAAAAAAAATTAAATATAGATTACCACTTTCTGCAATGATGGATAACAAATTTTGTGATATAACCAACGAAGACTGTTTAATAGTTGAATTTGTGACAGAAGATAATGAATTGGAAACTGGATTTAGCTGTTGGTTAACTGAAGATAATCGAGAGAATATAGAAAGTATAATAGAAAATAAGTCTATTGTGGATATTTACTGGCCAGACTGCGAAATCAAATCTGCATCATTCCTTAAAATATCTTTGAAAAAAGCCACATTTAAAAAATACTCTGTAAGAGTTTTGGGTCATGGTAGTGAGTATATTTTTATATTGAAAATTATTTCATGTGCATGATGGTAGTAAATTATTTTTTATTGAAAATTATTTCATACATATAACATATATTGAAAATAATTTGTTGTGATAAATATTACATTCATGAGAAATAATCTGATCTGAGTGTGCATGGAAAGTCGACTTCTGTTACAGGGAAGCATATATATATTTGCTTTGCACAGTGCTCCTTGGAAATGCGACAAATATATACACCGTAAAAACAACTTGTGTAAAAAGACTACATTCAGAGGAGGTACGTATAATTAAAGTAACCTCCTTTGAGAGCAAAATTACTATATACTAAAGTAAAATATCTTAATACCTAGTGTAAAATCACTACATTGCATTAAGATATTTTACTTTGTATATAGTAATTTTACTGCTCGCAAAGGAGGTTACTTTAATTACCTCCTCTGAATGTAGTATTTTTACACAAGTTTTTGCAGTGTATGCTTTCCTTTGTGACACGCATAACTGTCATGGAAAGTCGAGTTATGCACACTCAGTTAAAAAAGATATTTAAGTGCATTATGTAACCATCAAAAATAAATCTTGTTTTCTCTTTTTCTTGATATCTTATTATTATTATGATTTAAAATTTCAATTGAATATTTATTTCACAGCGTTCATAAAAAAAAAACAAAAAAATTATTAACTATTTTCATTAATTTTTATAAGTATATGTAATAAATGTGTATAATTATTTGTTTATTTCATTTTAACCCTTAAGTCTGTCACTATGGAATACAAAAGGTCTCAGCTATTTACGACTTAATTATTATTAAATTTTATTTGAGTAAATTATATTTGCATCTTGGAATAATAGTTATGATTTGAAATTGTTTTTATTTTAGAATTTTGTGAGATATGCTAGTTGTGGGTTGTGATAAACAAATTTTTACTCATGTTTCAGTGTTTGTGAATGAATTCTAAAGTTTTTTGGTATTTGTGTGAACTAAATGAGATTTTGATATAGAAATGGTATTCAATGCAATTTTTTTGATATTTTTTTAACTGAATAAATGTTTCTAAATAAATATTTTTAAATACTTATTTGAGTCTATCCATTATTACATAATAATAATAAAGAAGAAAAAGTTTTTAATCTTATTTCTAAATATTTTTGTATCAATTATAACTATACAAAATATATATAAAAGTTTTACATTGAACAGTATATCTTCTGTCCTTTATAATATTCTAACAATTCTCTCGATAATTTAATTTAATTTTCTATATTATATTTATATTGTATTTAAAATAAAACTTTAGAAATTATTCGAAATTGTAATAATATTGAAATTTTGAATGTAAATATATTTTTAATTTTTAGCATGGTTGGAAATGAGAGAAACAGTATCAAATTTATTAAAACATGGTGAGTTTGTAGGATCCAAGGAAAATAGAAAATATTTGAAGAAAAAAATATTAGACATGGATGAAACTGATGAAAAAATACCAAAGGTAAACAAAATTAATTTTTAGGTTAACAATGAGATTAATAATAATAATAACTTTATTAATTCTTTTTGACTCTGGTCATTACAGAGTATTTTACAAATCAATCTTAGCTTTTGTGTGTGTGTAACAATTTCTATGATTTGAGTATTAGTGTGAATGTTAGCGTGGGTGTGTACAAATAAACTCGTTAAATCTTTATTTAATCTCGCCTCATAAACAGGGCTATACTTTCACATTCGTGTTTCCCTTGTACTTGAATCTTACACTGCCTTAGCTATAAGTATTTATAGCTAACTACTCTATTTATGTACTTATCACATATTTTCACTTCTAAATTATCATTATATATTGATTCAATTCCTTTTGTTTTATGACTTTTTTCGTATTTTTTTTTCAATTATCTTGTACTTTTGCTCAATATTTCCTAATATTTTCTTATATTTAATTTTACTGTAGAAAAATGTGAGCTATATTTGAACTATATTGAATAAAAATTGAGCTGCATTAAGCTGAGTTAATATAGTTAATTTAAAAAGTAATATAGTTATTACATGAATATAGAATACATAACATTTTTATCTACGTCACTTTTTACTGTAATTCAATGGTAAAAACATTGCACATAAACTGATGTTTAATTCGTTATATCCATATGAGTCCTTGGTTCTTTAGGACCTACTTGTAAAATCATAGTTCCGGGCACTTTTGAAGAAAAAATCTATACAAACCATGAAGATGGAGCGTTTTTAAAATATGAAAAAGTATAGTCACTGTCGCCCATGTACGAGGGCTTTGAGTTTAACGGGTTAATAATATTGATCCTGTTACACAGATACACAATCAGTTAGCAGGCTCTTTTTTAAAAAAACAAGAAACTTGCTATTTTTTTTAAGTTGTTATCTGTGAAAACAGTAGAATAATTAACTATTTATTTTTTTCCATGTAATCAAACCAATAATTGCCCCTTAATTTCACGTTCATAACCCCACTGCTTGAATTTTGAAATCATTAAAACTAACAAAAATTAGTTATGACTGCAAACTTCATATCTCGCTTCTGAATAAAAAGGCGTTAACTCAGAACCTGGGTTCTAGTGTCCACTAAGAGAGGCTCAGATCTCCAGAACATCAATTTTGCTAAAACTCACAAGGGTTGTTCATAACACCACATAATGAAGCTCTGTGGAGTTATAGATCCTAGCGCCTTCCCAAAAAAAAGTTACAGCCATTCTTATATAGCTTATGCTGTTAAAACAAATTATGTAAAATTATAACCTGGTTAGGTTCTGGCTTAGTCTTACATTGTAATATTTTTATTAAGATTCTTGTACTTCTATATCCGATCGACAGATTGATAGAACCTCCTTCATAACTAAAGTCACAAGGTCCTGCGACAACTACCTATGATAGAGTTGATAGTTACAGATTATACAAAAAGTAGTAGACAGCACTGATGTGATAAATATTCCACAAACTAGGAATATGTTTATGATTATACAAAAAATATCCACAGCAGTTTTTTATAAATGTCGCAAACATGTTCTGTTATACTGCTTATTTTAATGATATTGCACAGTCTATTCCTTGCAAAACAGAAGCTATCAAGATGTCCACTGATATACTGTTTATACATTGACACATCAATTTATTTTTGAACACATTTTTTAATAAATTCACTTCTTTATTCATTTCTGTTATTTTCTTCATTTATGTTCTGTATTAAACAACACTTTTACCTAATTATGAAAAAAGTCTAGACTTTTACTTATATAAAAGCCGTAAAATATATTTCACTGGAAAAACTCATAGTATTTATGTTACAAGAACAAGTCATTTCATAAATAGCCAATATTTCTTTCTCTGTGCGTATTACCACAAAAAACCAGTAGAATCACTATTTCCGGGTTTTAATAATGCTAGTTTTATATACAAAAAAGGTATTTAAATCACAACTACCCTCGAGAGCACCACTAAAACTACCCCTATAAGAGATACATGACGAAAAAAAAATCCAATAACTGCGCATATTAATTGGGGACAAATTTTATTGCGGATATTAGTTGGGAGGCATCTTGTGGTTATAGAAAAAAAATGGCCGATGTCAAAATCGTTCAGGAACCGTTTCAAATAGGGGATGAAGGGG